>JAMKCH010031365.1:0-16354 GCA_023653785.1 Ophioderma brevispina | reverse complement strand
GTCATACCCGTAAGCCAAAACATGGACATGCATTGATGGCATGTCAAAGGTACATAAATAGTGAGGTTACACAAGCAACAGAAATAACAAAGATCAATAATGTTTCAGGTCAAAAGTGTACAGGTTCACGGTGATCATATCGTGACTTAAAATTAGCGTATCTACAAGAAAAATACTGTGGAGTTCTCAATTTTTTTTACGCACCCATGGAAATTCCAGAATCAGGTAAAATGTACGTGTTTGTATTCCATACATGGATTTCAAGCCAACTACTTGCAGGTTATGTTAGCATATGCAAGTCGTAACAAAGATCCCAATAAATGGATTGTATGATTTTTTTATGTTCTGGATTAACAAATCGCTGCTTATCCCTTTAAATGACCTTTCATCAATCTGAAACGCTATCTTTCAATCAGTTCTGTTATAACATGTCCTATATGTTTAAATATTTGTTAAAGAGCAAGATAAGAGCCGTCTTGCCTGTGACATTTCTTTTTTGTTTATACAGAAATCACGTGTCGTTGCTCTTAGTTAATCTTACCATTCGTATTCGTTAGGTGGGGAGACTCGTGCCATGCAAAACAAAATGCCACATTTTCCCCTCTCAAACGCATCTTGTTTCGTGGATGTTCAGTTATTAACGGTCGTTCTAGAAAAAAAGAACGTTATGGGGGGTTGTCTCGAAACATCAGACCCAAACCAACAGATCTCAGACCTCGAAAAAATCAGACCCTGGAAGTAATTTAAAGCGAAACATAGACTCGAAAAATAAGACACGGAAGTAAAATCTTGACTTCGAGTCAGCATTTTACTCGGGTCTGATTTTTGAAATGCAAGTAGACCCTCACCATGCCGTGACACGGAGGAGATTGCCCCTGGTTTTCTGCTACTAAATTGAGGGGCCGACCAGTCGAAAAAGAAAGGGACGATATGGCCGGGTGCTGGGAGGATGGTTGTCCCCCTTACGGGCAAAACCTTTGCAACGTTCGCTTACTAAGACACATTTTCCCAGCATGCAAATTTAATTAGAAACAATTGAGTAGTAAACTTCATAATAAAGACCAACCGTTTTACAAAACGGTGTGGGGGCGGGAGGTATTTAAGTTTTGAGTATGTAGTTTCATCAGACATGTGTTCTATGAATAGTTAGGATATGGTAGAAGACCGATTTTAAAATTGCAAAGTTATTAATAATTTAAACTAACTGGATTAGGTAGGATAAGGTTAAATTTGTAACATGGTGAACTTTTGGAACTACCTTTATCTGAAAAGCGGGCTTGTGGAACTGGAGTTGAGTAGTAAAATGATATGCTTGGGGAGCAGATAGCAAGTAGTGCAAGGGTGTTTGAATTTAGCAACGCACGTCCATTTGGCCCAATCCAAGTCGGGGTCCAAATCCAGGGCAATCTCCCTTTGTCACGCCTGGAAAGGGGATAGAAGGATTTGTTTCTATCTACTTTGTTTTTATTTTGTTTCATTACAAAACTTCTCAAACAACGGGTAACTAGTCAAACAATTCCAGGGCCAGTCTCCCATGTTTTAAGGAAACGTTTGTGGGTCCGCCTCTTAGTACTAGAAAATGGAGATTTCCTCCCAATTTTTGAAGTCACTTCCGGGTTCTGAGGTCTGATGTTCGCGGTCTGATGTGTCGAGAAATCCCCCCCCCGGGTTGTTTGCTCTCGAAACATCAGACTCGAAACAGCATACCCGGAAGTAAAATTTGACTTCGCAAAAAATTCACTAATTTCCGGTCCGGGTCTGTTGTTTTCGAGGTCTGTTGTTTCGAGACCTCCCCCCGGTTTATTTACTTCCGGGTCTGATGTTTTTCGAGGTCTGAGGTCTGTTGTATTCGAAGTGGTCTGATGTTTCGATACACCCCGTTAGGAGGTGATTTAAATGTACAACTATGTGCCAAGGAATCACACCACTAAATAAACTAGGTTTAGGCAACCAAGGGGGTGAAGCCCATCCAAAACCAGTCGGCCGTGCTGGGCGCTGACTTTTTGAATTTGCACGGAATAATTAGTAGTTTGGGTGCTTGTATACACACATAATGTCAAATTCCGATACAAACAATCCGGCAAATATCATTTTTGGATGTTGGGTCTATTGGGTGGTTAAATTTTTGTCGCTACTCACCTGGCACACAACGCATTAAATGAACGTCAGTCGTCTTTATTTAATAAACCGCTCAATGAATCACATTTCATCTAACCGCGCTATTGCATTCTGAGAAAAAAGAGTATCTTGAGGCACAATGATCCATGTGGCACTATTTTAACACCTGGCCACCTCTAACCATAACACATCAATTTGTATCATCACTACCGATTAGTGTATATGCAAAGCGGTGCACCCACAGTATTTGAAGAAGCGGAGGCATCCATTGCTTTCTATTGTTTAAATGTTACTCTATGGTTTTCTTGTGGTCGGCAAACATGGCGAGACGTGCATTTCTAAAGATTACGTAACGTTTTGTCTATCTATCTATATATAAACCTCTTTTAAGCAGACGACGACTGCCAGTGCCGAGAACAGTTGTTGGCGTCCCCAATATGGCACTTTCCTAAATGAAGAGTCCCAAATGTTGATAAGTTGTGTCTATCAAATGAAATTTTTGTCTGTGCATTTTTGTATAATTTCTGAGGGTTTTTGGGAAATTCTGCATTTTTAATTTCTAGTAACGATGAACTAGGCATGGGACGTTGTTGAAACATGCCACATCTTTCGATGCTCTGTACTCAAACAATAAGCCTTCAATCATATTACTTTTTTTTCTTCCATTTTTTGTTGAGATCTATGGTCCTATCTCCCAAAATCCAAGTTTTTGAATCACAGTCGCTTTATCTAGCCTAGAAATAGTAGCCGATAAAATTGGTGAGAGGTCATTTGGGTACAAGGAACACAACAAGTCTATGGGTAGAGTATTTAGTGGTGTGTTCTCCCATCCCAATAATATCCTTTCACAACCCTCCCCTCTTTCGCTTCGTTCTGTTTTGTGCCTCCAAAGATCGACTCCGTCCGTAGCCAGGCTTTTTTTTTTCCTGGGGCCGATTTTTTTTTTTCAGATGTGAGTTCGTTAAGAGATATTGAGCGAGAATCATCGATTTTCCAATTTGATGCCAAACCAAATTGACAAAGCGATTCGGTTTTCTGTCAAACGGTCCTCGATCACCTTGGTATTCAAAACCCGATATTGTTTATGAATATTTTGAAACAATTACAAGGAACCTTCCAACAGCAAACAATTACAGGAACACTTCTAACCACATCGAGTGAGCAATCGTGCGGGAATATTGTGCCACTCGTCGCCGAATAATTGTTAGGACAGACATTTAAATTTTTGATTTGCAGACTGAATAGTTTCTAAATTTGTACCATACAATTTGAAGATTATTCCAATATTTCTCCTGGCGATACAACAATTATTCCTGTGGTAGGCGCTTGAATTAATTTTTATATGCACATACGAAAATCTTATTGCGTCAGTCAAACACGAAGAGGAACACGCAACAAGCATAAATCATAACTCCGCTGATTAAAGCTACTATCAGCTATTTCTTCACATTGTAAACAAATCGCGCCCCTATTTTTCATCAAAGTCCGTTTGTCACTGTTTTTGGAAATGGTTTAGTAAAGAATCTCGTGTAAGTGGCTATTAATGGCAAGCACGCCGTATTTTGGTCAAGATATTATGATTTTATGCCTTGTTAACTATAAACGTCGGGATGGCGACTTTTTTAAGTCCTAGATACAGTGCGTAATGGCATCTCCAGACCGCGTAAATGCCTAAGTGTCTGCTTTTTTCACTAATAAAAGTAAATTAAGTGTTGATATGAACCTAACACTAAACATTTAGAGAACCAAACTAGGCATTTGAATTTGCAAAAAATGACTGATGACTCGATAGTGGCTTTAAGTTTTTAACAACTTAACCCTGACGACCTTAGAATCTGTTACATTTTGATTGACACAATACAGTGAGCTTCAAGGAAAATTAGTGTTGGGTTTGGATAGTGATTGGTGTTGGCGCAAAGACTATTTCATTATAGCAACTCACCAAAAATTTCAAAGAAATTACAATAATGAGTGCAAACCACAAAACCAATTTGGGTGCTTTGATGTGTGTCCGTCATGATTGTTCCCATAACCCACATACGACCTCGTCCTCGTTCGTTATTCATAAACAAACAAAACATGCCAGAATAACCCTTCCAGTGGATGTGATTCCATTAACAACTCCATCGGTTTTGGAATAGAAATATTCCTTGACAACATATACAAAATTCAGAATTTTTCGTCACGATTTCGCTTTTACGTGTTAAACCAATGGCGACGTCTGAAATTTGGATTTCTGGGCCGCCCTCCCCTCCTGTATGGGTAACGTCTTAGCTGAAACACATTGTAAGTATGGGTTAGATGTAACAACATTGCTAAACAGCCTATTATTTTAATGTAACTTTCTTACCCATTCTTTCAAGTGATGCATATAAAGTGGATGCGGTAGTACTTTCTTGTATGGTAATTTGGCTCAACAAGTTTTTTTTTGTTAACATTGGCTTGGTATAACCACGGTTTTTGTGTTGGTCATCAGACTCCTTGCAGTGTGCAATCTTCCGATTTGTCTGTAATTGTGCTTAAAATGCCAGGCTGTTCTGTGGTGATCATAGTGGTAGTTATTGATGCCCCATCAAGAGGATGCTATTTGCCGTTTGTGATTCGCCCCTTCAGTGTTTGTGTGACTTGCACGCTAGGATAATAGAGAGGGCGAGAGAGATAGGGAAAGGGAAGAAAAGAAAAATGAAGGAGGCAAATTAAATAAATTTCGCAATCAACTTAATTTGTTTACTATTTGTTCAAAATGTGTTTACCAATTTAAGATAATGTTTTGACAACGCAAAAGGGTCCCCTGTGAAATTTTAGACTTAAAATTCCGTAAAGAGACTGTACAGGTAGACAACTTAAAATTAATCATTTGTTTCTTTCAATTATGGAATAAGCCCCTTGGCCTTGAGACAACATTGCTGTGTTTGCGCTATATTAGTGTGGTATTATATTTATTATTATTCTATATAATAAGTATTATTATTATTGGAAACTAACCTACTATCTTTATTTTGAAACATTTCCCTAAATTGTAAAGTCAATGTACCGGACAATTACACAACACGGTAATTCAATGAGATTCATATCTTTAGATACTGATGTTTTCCGCCTTTTCAATCATTCCTATCGTGAAAAAATAACTTATGAAATTCTACAGACTTTTCCTATTCCTGCATATTAAAATAGTTTGCCCTTTTTGGTGGATCACTTGATGTGCCTTTTAAGAAAGGGAAATTTGCACTATTCTTGTAAACCAAGGCTAATATTGGGGGTAACTTAAGTTCTTTTTTCTAATGTGTAGTTTTTACATAACGGGGTCTACCTTGATCATTTCCAAACGTAATTTTAATACTGTGACGGAAATGACATGAAATGGCAGTCATGGGCGAAAAGGTGTCCCATTTGCAACGTTTGGTTTGGGGGTTTGGCGTCTTTCGGCGTTCTATCTGGGCCCTTTCTCTGCCGCTTTTTTACAAGTCATTATTAAATGAAAGAGCAAGACCTGGACATAAAATGTAATTTCGAAAACTTTTCAAAATGGTCTTATTTTACACAATACTGGTCGAAAAACTGCCGAGATACTTTTTGTGCCAGGAGTACCTCAAAACCCAATCCACTAAGCAGATTAGACATGTGCCTTTGTGGTTAAGAAACTCACTATGTAAATTATTTTTGAACAGAGACCCATTGCAAAGGAATAGCCATTTTTTTAGTGGAGGAGGACTTTCGCGAATATTGGAAGATTACTTTCCCCCAATATGCAGGTTTTTGTATTCTCTTGGAATTTTACCCGCTATTTAGGTCTAATCTATAGTCTATGTCACACATGCTTAATTCAGTCAGGCATTTATAATCTCTCATTCCCTAGGGGTCCTCACAGGGGGGGCCGGCCAAGATCGCGTCGTGGTTTGCCGTTCCCATGGTTTAGCAACGTATCACGAAAACTTGCCAACCTCTTCTAAAGTCGAAAATATTGTTTAATATCCAGATTTTTCCACTCACTCAAACTTCCGTTGGAGTGAAAGAATCAACTCCAGTGTAAGTATTTCTTTTGTATGATGACGGTACAAACGGGATCCTTTTGGAACAGGCTTTTTTTGACCCTCATGTTGCAATCGTCAGGTCCCCGCTATGTATAGCTGCGGACCATGTACCAGGCCCTGTACCAGGTAGCCTATGCACCACGTGTGCTATCGTTGACCTGCCGTACGCAATTCCTCTCATGTCTGTCTTTAAAAACGAGTTGATGATAGTTTTGCAGCACAGCACAATTATGCACCACCCCGACTAAACAAGGCAATTTAGATCGTCGCGACGCCCTTACGGGACTTCCCACTCGCCACTCACTGATCTATTTATAAACTCGCACAGTGACTTCACTGTTCATGCTCGTCCAATGACTCGTCGGGCGGCAGTTTTGCGCTATGAATGAAGGTTGGCCGCCACCGCCTGTGTCCTCATTGAAGTCTTGACTGTGATCCCAAGACTAGACTATTCAACCGCGTCGAATTTTCAGCGACGTAGTGAGTGAAAATGCCAAAACTCATGCAACGAACTTGGCTAAGAAAGCTAAAAGTGATCAAGAAAATCTGAAGTATATAGGCAATTGCCTAAACTCGTCTCGCTCTTTTATGTGACCAATATTTTAATAACATTGTGCCAAATATATGATTTTATCATACAGATTAAGATTTAATCCACATTGAAAATGTAACTGACGAATAGTTACGGACACCTGTTTTTTTTTTTGTTTTTTTGGCTTTGGTTTTTCTTTCTCAGTAAGACTGAGGAAGTGGTGATGCAGATTTTTTATGATTCATCCCTTTGGGATAAGGAGAAGAACTTATGAATCAAATACTGGACCTAAGGCTTACATTTATTAATACTGCAATATTCATTCGATACTTCGACTTCATCAGACAAGCAATCCTCACTGCTCATGGGATCAATCTTTATGGTTCCCCACCGTTTGACAGGTGACCAACTGAACCTCGCAGTTGCCTGGTGCAGTCCGAAGTATTCTCGGACGATATTGCAGTTCTAAAACTATGTAAGATTAGTCCAGTATTTTGATTCATAATTTCTTCTCCACTGAGGAAGTGTATTTTTAATCCCTTGTGGTTAAGAAAAACCATGATTGGGTCTCATAAAATGAACCACCAAAACATGTTTCAATGTTAACAACACACAATATTGAAGGCCACTTTTAATCAACTCGTTAATTTTATGCAATGTTGTGTGATTTTTAATCAAACAACTTTTAAAAGTTACTCTGAGTTTCACGGTACTACCCTCACTTACGATCACTGGGTATCCGATCTTCAGACGGTTGATGTCACATGGTCGTGTCATAACCAAACAACAGGTATGTATATACAGTTATGGTGTCACGACCACGGCACTTCCAGCATGGGTCTGTACTTCCCAAATAGTCGAGAGTGCTCAACCACTGCAAGTAGTGGTGGGAGTCGTAACATAAACATCAAAGTAAACAGTACTATTTACAGTTGACTATCTTTGGAATTACGAGCGCGAAATAAATTTCAAAGTATGACATCTGGAAAGGCAAACGATTATCTGAGTTTCACGGATACCCCACTTACGGACGCAATGTTCCCGGAACCACCAGGTGGCGCAGCACACGACTAGGGCTTGACGGAACACTCTCAATTACGTTCGTAGTAAAATACCAGGTGCCAGAAAATGCCCCAGATATCTATGATGTAGCAAACATTTTGACATTGTATCGCCATGGACCGCCTTTAGATTGGTTTTGCAACAGGGTTGGAAACGCTGACAAACATACGAAGCAGCACATCTGAGCCAAAAAGTGAATTTATGATTTTATTTATAGACCCGTGACATCACGAAGAACGTCCATAGGCCATCACTGTGAGATCACATGTGTTGTCGCGCGTTCTTGGAAACGAGAAAACACTCTTCCCCTTTCTCTTCAAAATTGATACCAAATTGACCGATTTGGAGTAATTGTTAAATTTTACATTCGAATCCTTATTCGCTACGGCAAAAGTGTAAATTTAGAAATTTTTTGGCGTTTTTATTTTTTTAAGCAATTCAGTAGGGAAGGTTTAAGTATTATATTTTCAAACACTAAAAAAATCCCGCATGGCCCAGTCGGTTAAGTCCTGGACTCATGATCTTAAACTTTTCCCTGCGATCTATATTTCTGACATTGAAGAATAAATGACTCCAGTCCTTTCCTCTACCAGGTGAGTACTGTTACCTCAGTCAGCAGAACCGTCCGACAGTTGAACTCCACCAGTATTTTTCCGGCCTACTGTGCTTCTCAAATTGCAGCTTCGCGATACCCACCTCTCTTGTGTCGAGTGTGAGGCGGGTGCCCGTCAGTCACGCGTAATACCACGAGCGTCTCTACAACGATCTTACGCTGTTGACTTTTGGAATACGCATTTGTCATCAGCATTGACTGAACCATTTCATCGCAGGACTCGTCTGCCTGGGATGAAAACTGTGTTTTTCTATTCAGAACAGAGTCTTGGTGGGCCCCAGGCACTGATGAAGAGCCCCTCATTTATTGGATGTTTCTACTGACTCCTATTTGTTATGTTCAAGGAATTATATCCGACATAGCGTTAAACTTTTGGCCTTGGCCTTTTTACGGCATGCGACTACACCCGACTTTGGTCTACTGATTATATATATATATATATATTAATTGTATTTTTTTTTTAACGCGAGACATATCCACGTATACGTGCTCAAGGCACGTGCGCCAGCCATGAAAGGCGCTCAGCACGTCAGAGAAACCATAATACCAGAACGATTATGACAAGAAGCTTCGATTTTTCGACGCAGGAGAAACGGAGTACCGGAGAAAACCTTGCGGGAACGAGTAGGGATCGAGAACCAAATTCACATAAAGCCACCGAGAACCAGCCACTGCCGGGAATCGAACCAGAGACCTCATTGGTGAAAGGCGAGGAAGATACGCTGCGCCAACTCGTTCCCCCAATTTTGTCAGTCCGCTATAAAATAATGCCACCTCACGAAAATGAGCTATAACATGACTTGCCCGAACCAATGGAACAAGTAATGGGTTAGCGCTAGGACACGTACCGGTGGCGCAAATCCCGGCTATTTCATATTGGAAGACCGTTCAGCAGCCGTTGGAATTACCCGTATATCGGGGAATCTCCGATATATTTATGAAAAATTTTAACATATAATATTTCGAGCTTGTACATTCACGAATATAGTTACTAGCCAATTTACCAAGCAACTCTGCTTTTTTTAATTGAGGGCGCTCTTCAAAAACATGTAATTTCTATCATTGCTTTAACGTTGAATGAAAAAAATAATTTTCCGTAAAATTCTTTAGAATGTTGATTTCTTAAAATGAGGGGGCTCATTCATCCGTTAAAACCTAATATGATTACCCATGACAATTATTCATTTGAGTGTCAACAAAAGACATTATAGCTAGCAATTATAATTATGACACCAACTTACATTCACAATTGGTTCCTGAAAACCCATCGTGCAGTAGCATGATAATGTGTTTCCAGTAGGTTGACATGTCTGGGTTGAGGCAAGGTTAGGGTTAAGACGTTGAACACTGCAAAATTAGCAAAAACAGATTCAACACTTATTTAATGGTGCTATCAACCAGCTAGGCTGTTCGAATGTAGTATAGATGGATGTTGTGTGTAGGGATGGATGGATGGATGGATGGATGGATGGATGGATGGATGGATGGAGGGATGAGATAAAGGACGAAGATGGATGGATGGAGGGAGGATGGATGGACGGGAATAGGTATGATTAGATGGATGAATGAATGAAGAATGGCATGGATTAGATAGATGGATGTATTAGTGTATGATTAGATGGATGAAGGGATTGGAGAAATAGTCGATGGGAGATCAGTGAGTGGATGGATGGATGGAGGATGGATGGATGGATGGCTGGATGGATGGATGGATGGACGAATGGATGGATGGATGGATGGATGGAAGGATGGATGGATGGATGGATGGATGGATGGATGGATGGATGGATGGATGGATGGATGGATGGATGGATGGATGGATGGATGGATGGATGGATGGATGGATGGATGGATGGATGGATGAATAAGTCGATGGGAGATCATGAATGATGGATTGGATTAGGGTGGATGGCGGGGGCGGGCTCGCGGGCGGACGGACGGACGGCTGATGGACAAACGGGAGTCAACATGGATTAGCGGTAGACAGACAGAAAGACTGATTTAAATCCGAAAATTATAAGACACCTACTTGTTTCACAATTAATTCCAGTCCAGTAATATCTCCGCGAAAGAAGACAGGGATGCCATTAAAGACCTTAAGAGAGGCGAGGAGAATATCGTAATTTTACCAGCTGACAAGGGGAAAGTTACTGTTGTTTTGGACACTGATAAATACGAGGAGAAAGTAAACAACCTTCTCAAGTGACACCAAAACTTACCCCAACTTAAAAAGGACCCCACCACCACTTCTAAGAACAGACTTATTAAGTTATTGAAAGAAATTGAAAGACTAGGGAGTGATAGACCAATCCTTGTAAGAAAAAGTGAGACATCGGTATGCATGTGCTCGTATTAAGGAGAACGTTTTCAGGACCGTACAGTTGAGTATATACACAATTCTTTTGCTGAAAATCTAGATTTATTAGATTAGATTATGGTGTGGTAGAATAAGAAATCCGCCGGAGTGCACAGGGCTTCCTGAGCGTTTTGAGAAATCCAGATGGCGTCGCCATAAATGAAATTATATCAACCCTATATGTCAAAACTATGGAGTTACTAGATATATATTGATCCTATGATACAAGTGTCTGGCACTTGTAACATTAATCATATTTCAAATTCAAAATGGAAAGCTGAATCCAATCATTTTAAAATATGCCCTATAAGAGCAAATATCTGCGATACAAATAGACTGAAGTACGTGACGTCAATCATATGGCCGCCAAAAACGTGAACATCTTCAAAAATACTTGACACAAATTTATAATACAAATAATAAAATCGAAAATTGAATGGGTCAAATGGGGGAAATTTAAAATGACCTTTGATCCAACCAATATACAACATAATTTCAATTTGTTTGAAATCGCCGCAACAAAATCGAAATTAAAACTAATATGTTGCAAAAGTTGGTCCAAAATACCATAGGAAATTACATTTTTTCAACTATATTGCACTAAATTATTAATTTGACCATTTTATTTTATCGGGATTACATGGGATCACTTGGTATTTGATCAGAGGTGGCATTTCCAATGTTTTCCCATTGATACAGTAATTTATACTTGAAGGTAATATTTCGAAAATTGTGTTAAGTATTTTTTTAAGATATTCACGTTTTTGCTGCCATATTGATTGACGTCATGTCACAACTTTAAAAGTATTATAAATACATTTGTGTCTAACAACATAATCTAAGTACTTCGTGTTTATTTTTTATCGCAGATATTTGCTGTTATAGGCCATATTTTAAAAATATTGGATTTGGCTTCCATTTTGAATTTGAAGTATGACTTAATGATACAAGTGCCATACACTTGTTCATTGGATCCTATAGTATATCTAGTAACTCCATAGTTTGATAATGTAGGGTTGAATAGATGGCATCATTTATGGCAACGCCATCTCGGATTTCTCAAACGCCCAAGGATGCCCAGGTGGCACCCGGCGGATTCTTATTCTACACACCCAAATGTATCATTTTCACCAAAAAAATTGTGTATATACTCAACTTTACGGTCAGGCCATAACTTGGACCATATCTCTCCGACTATCATTTACGTACTCCCCAAGGTACACAAAAAAGACATTCCAGTGAGACCTATTGTGTCTAGCATCGGATCTGTGTGTTATAATCTAGCCAAATTTGTGGCTGATTTTTTGTCACCTCTTGTCGGCAAGTCCTCCCATCATATTAATAATGCGCAGGACTTTGTTTCCAAGGTTAAGGATCTGAAAGTGAACGGGGATGAGGTTTTAACATCATACGACGTAACTGCTCTTTTCACTAGCGTTCCAGTACAGGGGCCCCTTGAAGTGATTCAAGATCTGTTAGAAAGTGACAACTCTTGGAAGATCCGCATTTACCTTAATGCTCCTCAAATCATAACCTTATTGGAATTTTGTTTGTCAACTACCTACTTTGCATTCAGGGGCCAAATATTTAAACAATATCATAGATGCGCGATGGGCTTACCGGTCAGCCCGATTGTGGCCATTTTGTACATGGAACGGGAAGCGTTAAAATCTGCAACACATCCGCCCCGAAATTGGCTTCGATACGTGGATGATACCTTTGTGATCATCAACAAGGACAAAGTAGAACAGTTTACCAACCACATCAACACCCAGAGTGAATTTATCAAGTTTACTAATGACCCAGAGACAGACGGAAAACTTCCTTTTTCGGACACTTTGGTAAAAAAAGGCAAATTAACGGTTCACTCTCTATCTGTGTTTACAGAAAACCAACTCATACTGCTCAATGCTTAGCCTTCACATCACACCACCCACTTGAGCACAAACTCAATGTAATCAGAACTTTATTCCACCGAGCAGAATCTGTGGTTACGGACACAACCGATAAAATCGCTGAAGTTGAGCACATTAAGTCGGCCCTTCGTAAGTGTGACTACAAAGAGTGGAGTTTTAAGAGAGCCTGTGCCAGAACATCCAAAGCACGGCCCTCCTGACAGTAAAGCAACGTCCACAATCCAAACATCAAACTTTAGTTGTGCTACCTTACATAAAAGGTGTATCGGAAAAAGTAAAGCTTTTCCTCGGTTCATACGGTTATTTGTGGCGTGTTCAAGCCTCACAGGACTCTCCGTCTATGGCAAGCCATAAAGGCCATAACGTATTGCCGCAACGCGTTGCGACATTTCGGCAATGCGTTGCGAGAAAGTAGCAACGCGTTGCGGCGTCGGCCAATTAGAATGACGAATTTCTGTGACGTATTTCATTTTTTTTTTTTTTTTTTTTAGCTTGCAACGCGTTGTGAAGCTCGCAACGCGTTGTGAAGGTTTGCAACGCGTTGCAAAGTATCTAGCAACGCGTTGTGGGTCTATTTTTTAAAATACGTCACAGAAATTCATGATTTTGATTGGTCGACGCCGCAACGCGTTGCCGAAAGTAGCAACGCGTTGCTACTTTCTCGCAACGCGTTGCAGCAATACGTTATGGCCTTTATGGCTTGCGATATCCGTCAATATCTAGTCTGCCAGTGGCGTACCGAGGCAGTCTATCCGGAGGGGGCAAAATTCCCAAGTCGTCCCGCCAAAGAGGGCAAAATTCGTAAGTCGTCCCGGTGATTTGCTCCAATTAAGTTTTAACTTGATGAAATGCGCGCGTAGCGCACGAAAATTGCCACATTTACATTAATTTTGCTCAAATTTGGGCTGAAATTGGTTGAAATTCCCGGAACAGGAATGAAAGTACATATTTGGGTCCATATCATCCCGTTTTTTTGAGCCAGAGGGGGCAACTTCCCCCCCTTTTTTTTTTTTTTTTTTTTTTTTTTTTTTTTTTTTTTTTTTTTTTTTTTTTTTTTTTTTTTTTTTTTTTTTTTTTTTTTTTTTTTTTTTTAAAACTGATATTGAAGATCAATCAGGAGTGGTTTATCGCATTGCATGTAAACAATGTGATAAAGTTTATATCGGCGAGACAAAAAGATCAGTTGGTGAGCGACTGAAAAAGCACACAGCTAAGACAATAACACCTCAGCTGTCGCGGAACATCAAAAACTCACAGGCTAACACCCCCGACACGAAGAACGCCAAAATGCTGTGCCGAGAGGACAAACTTCTTCACAGGAAAATAAAGGAATCCAACTGTATGAGAAAAGAAACTGCCCCGACTTTCAACAGAGACGGGGGCAGGGAACTCTCTAACATTTAAAATTCTCTACTGGCAACCCCTACTAGAACGCCATCTACGTTCAGAAGGTAGACAATTATACCAGTCCATTATACCAGTCCATTCCAGCAAAACATCGCTGCCGCCGCTGATGGCGGAGTAGGGTTACTCCGAAATATTCTTTCATAGAAGTAGATAGTGCGAGCATTCAACACAATCGGCACTAGGACTATTTTACAATATTTAAAACCTCACAACACTAGTTAAAAAAACACAAGCCATACGATAACACATAGATATAGGGTTGAGCCTTAACAGACTGACACGAATTGACAACTATTGTCAATCTATGCCAGGGAGAGATTCAAATTCGATCGCGTGCAATTTGTGCCGTCATTCAAATTGTCAAATTTCGGGCTGGCCTGCACGGGACCTAGAGGTATAACGGTCCGTAACGCTATGGGAAGTTGGTGAGGAAATTCTTTATTAGAAAGTTAAATGTACAGTTGTATTTAAAATTTAATTAAAACTTCTACGCAGCAGTCGAGTAGTTTTTCTTGCGCCTTTAAACTAGTTGGTGTTTTGATCGGATACAAAATGAAGTGATTTTTCTCCCCGGTGCGAATTGTCACCCTTCCAAAGGTGGCAGAATTCTGCAACATTTTGATGAGTCGCTGGCATTTTTCCAGCCTTTAAATGCATTCCATCTTGATTCTTGTTTCAATGAGTTAGGTTATAATAGTACAAACACCTTAAGGTGAAATCAGGTTCCCAAACTTGATCCTTTTGATTTTTTTCTTCCAAAGTCAATTTCGCCACGGACGTCTTGGGCCTTTTACCAGGTCAATATATTATTAAAATATAGGGACTGGAACTGAGTCTAGCACGGAACCACACGAGTCGATCGATTATATCGACGAATCACTGGGCGCGGTGTTTATCAAAAGGGCTTTTTATAGCGCATGGCGTGATACTCGGTAAGCAGCCTTGACGCATAACCCCGCAGCCGCGCGCAGTGGCTGTAAGCCTGCTAAAAACTAAAACGGGGATCCGTCTGCTCATTAAGTCCACGGTAAGGGTATTAGCCGGCGGACTATGTTTTAGTTTGTAGACTTATGGACCCTTCTTTTTCACATTCATGTGGAGGACATTGATATTAATTATTAAAGATACATATTACAGATGTTGAATCTTAAAAAAGGAATTTTATTATGGGAATAACAGCAATTTTGTGGAAAAATAAAGATTGATGGACGTCACGGCAGTTGATTGGTTTATTATTTTGCTTCGGGGGACCAATTAAGGTAAATGAAGTACGTATCCCTACATTGGAAAAAAACAACCGATTACCGTCATCGTACGTCGGTTTTGGAATTCAGTAGGGAAAAGGATAAATTTTGTACTGTTTAGACATAAATAAACGGTGTTGGTCTTTTGGAAAAAAAAATACACTTATGGGGCAGAGGGTCATGTACAGACCTGATGTAACATAGTCGGATTGTATATATATCGGTCGCCCCGAAGAGCAAACATAATCTATACCTGACACGTGAACTGGTTACCTGACACGTGACACCAAACTATTAAGTCTCGTTACCGTTTATAACTACAAATACGGCAAGCAGCAAAGCATTCTGGATCTCTGTTGTCACAGCGTAATCGATCAAATGTGAGAATATACATGTGTTCTGTACAGGCGAGGGTAGGAAACGATCTGCGCGATTTGGGCATTGGGGATTTCCAAACGGTAATTTGTGAAACTGCTACATGCATTACTATTTGCAGTCTCGGTCCACCAGTGACATTAAAAAATCATCTCTTAAACCTTTGTTCAAAAGAGCGTAGTAATATCATGATAAATTAAGAAAAAATACTGAAGTTCACATTCATCATGCTTCTGTTAAATTACATGTGCATAACTCAAACTTCCAGAAAACTTCCACTGCAAAGTAATCTCGATCAATCATATACCCCTTGAACAACGCGCCATGGCTACAGAGCATAGCTCTGTAGCCATGCGCACTGATACACTCTAATATCAAAACAGCCCATATAAAATTTATTATACACCCCAAAAACAATTGCACTCCTGGATAAGGTGTTATTTGCAGGTTCAGGGTTGTTATCAATCAAACAATGCTGCATGACAAATCGATTTACACGTTCAAACCATCACTCACAGGGGATTCTAACCCTTGTCGTTAACGGCACCAGTGAATGATCCCTGTTGCACTAAAATGCTAAGCCTTTTATGAGTTATTGTGCCGCTATATAGGTAAGTTTAGTATTTTGTTGTATTAATGGAAAGATGGGGACCATAGCTATCCAGTGGTGTATATCCCTTAAGAGCTCCGTTGGACGTAA
>JAMKCH010031364.1:0-24308 GCA_023653785.1 Ophioderma brevispina | reverse complement strand
AATGTTGCTGATCGAACGGTTTTGAAAAAGAAAATATAAAAAAAATGATTGAATTATAAAAAAGTGAGTTTCGAAATAATATTTTTAATAAATTAGATTTACTCCTACAGTCTAAAGAGCCTAAAGCATTCTGGAATCTTTATAATGATAGGTGTGACACAAAAAGTACTTCTAATAATATGTTCCACCTAGGCTATTGAATGGTGGAATCATTTCAAGTCTTTGAATGAATCATAATTTGTTGCATTCTGATCCGGATTGGTAAAATCTGGTTGATAATGTTTGGTTAAAATTTTCATCACCAAATAAATGAAGATCTTGATTAGCTATTGCTATGAGGAAGTATTCATGCCATACAAAACTAAAAAACAAGAAAAGCGCCACGGTGTAGATTGTATACGGAATGAAATGTTTAATGAATCTGCCAAGAAATGTACTTGCGCCTGTATTAACTAAATATTTAATATAATACTAAGAGGGGTAAAAATTTCCTAAAAATCTTGGAGATTGAGTACATTAAAAAGGTGATCATAGGAAAGGGGATAAATGTAAATCCTAAGAATTATAGAGGTAAGAAGCTTGGTATTTGTGCAAGTTGTTCTGATTAATTCCAAGAGCAAATTGGTTTTCGAAAAGGATATCGTACCCAAGATCATTATATTTTAACTTTAAAACATCTCATGATCAAATACCTTCAAAAACTTAATAAAAAATCGAATGTAGTTTGTGGATTTTTCATCTTGCCTGTGATTACATATGGAGAAATGGTTTGAATTTACAAAAACTTATACATTCAGGGGTTGATGGTTAAGTTTTCATTAAATAAATATCATTCATAGTATGTATTCTTCTGTTCAATTTACAGTCAAGTGCTTGATAAAATAACAGATTCTTTTCCACAAGTCTGTTGTGTTAAACAAGGTTGTGTACTTAGTCCACTTTCTTATTATTATTTACCGTGACCTACATTAAATTTTTGATGTATGTTTGTGATCCTGTTACTCTAAATGAGGCTCTTTTAAAGTTGTTTGATGTACGCTGATTGCTTTCGTTCTCAATCTGAAAAAGGACTGCAAACCTCACTTGATAAGTTACAGGCTTATTTGTTAATTAGTGTGTTAATAATGCTAAAACTAAAGTATGCATTTTCAAATAAAAAGTGGACGTATGTTAAAAAACAAAAAACAGTTTTTATATGATACACAATTTCATTGAGTATGTAATGAATATTGTTTATTTAGGAATTTTGTTTACTCCGTCAGGCTCTTTTACCAAGACCAATTAACTATGGAAAGATAAAGCAACTAAAGCTTTCTTTAAGAATTAGAGAAAATGTTGGTACAGTAGTGTAGTAAATGTAAGTCTAAACTTTTTAACTCTCTTATAAAACCAATTCTTTGGTTAGGGATGGTGAGATTAGGGCGCCCTATATTCTAAAGAGTCCACTCAAAAATGAAATTTATTAATATTTGTGATAAAATTACTTATGAAACATTACATTTTTCAAAAACTTGCAAATTGATTTAGGGAGTTCAGTAGAAAAAATCAACTATAATGCCGACGAGCGGTGAATAGGTAGTTATCCACTTTATTTTATATATGGCTTTGTCTTTCATTGAAATACTGGTGGAGTCTTAACAATAATTGTCATTTAGGCTCTTCTTCTTTAGCTATTCAGGAATTTTAGTAGAAAAAATTAGTTATTAGTTACTCAGGAATACAATAATTACTGTTTTACATGGAGTTCAGGTATAAAAAACCATTGCAGTTAAAGGCCGACTCAGAGATTCCTGAGAAGGGGCGCCCTCAATTTCCAAAGAAATCGTGTTTTTTGCATGTACATAATGCTTGTAAATATACTAAATCACGGTGTGAAATTGCTAAGCTTAAATCGAATTCCTTCATATAGAAAATCACAACTTTGTTATAAAATTCCGGATCCGGAATTTTTGTTATACACAGTATCCTATGGGACGTAATACTACACATAATGTTACTGCATCAAAACGAAAAAAACCGATTCATCTCAAAATTTCAGGAATTTGATTTTAGGTACTATCTTAGTTTTGTTGGACATATTTCATTATACACAAAAAAATAATATTTCGAAATCTCTGAGTCAGACTTTAATTGATATGGAAGATGTTTGGTCTAAACCAAATATACTTTTTAAAAACTTCTTAGTAAAATGGGTTACAAAAAATAGTACAATCAATTTATGATTCTCAATGGTTTTCTAATATTTCAAACCCTCAACCAAAATTAAGAAACTTACTGTAAATTCAAACTACATTTAAAGGGCCATTGCCCGATCGCTAAATAGCATCGTCCCCAGGGACCCCAAATCTTACCGGAAGTGGTCCAAATTTTGGTATCAGAAGAAAGCTACTATTTTTCTCATTTACCCTGTGAAATCTTAGGGCTAAAGGATATTTAGATTGGAAGTTATGAGCGAAAATATGCCCCATTTTGGTCGACCAATATTAATTTTACAAGCCACTCTATGGGGCTTACAAAATTACGTTTTTAGGTCTCACATCAAAACGATTGAATATCTGCGCGAAAATTTACAGAAGGAGGTTTGGGGTGAAGTCCATCCTATCAAGATGAAAACTCATGTACTGAACGGCCATCCCCCTTTAATGTGAAATTTATTTATTTCTTTTACACGTTCACAACGAATTATCTTTTTCTAAACTCCGTATAAGTGCCGCAGGCTTTTCCCCCCCCATACACTCTTAATTGAAGCTGATCTTTATACTATTCCACGTATAACACCTATGATAGAATATTTAAACAATTAGATTTTAAATGAAGTTGAAGATGAGTTTCACTTTATTATGCATTGTCAACTATATGATAATCTTAGTCTAATTTAATGTCTGAACTGAATGATATAATTGTTACTACAAACTTTAATGAGGAGACTACTTTAATATAATAATGGGTGCTAAGGACACTGATATGCTCAAGTGTGTTTAACTTTGTTATGTTACATTTAAAAACGTTTTTGGTAAAACTTAAAAAAATTTATACTGTATATAATAAACCTTTTTTTTTTTTTTTTTTTTTTTTTTTTTTTTTTTTTTTTTTTTTTTTTTTTTAAGTACATTATTTTTTTTATTCAACATTTTGTTCTGTTTTTGAATATACCAATTTGTATGTGGTAATGTTCGGATAAACTATTCCATTTTTGGGTCATGCTAAACTGACTGTTTTGTCAGCAGTTCGATAGAACAAACTTGTACGCATATCCTTAGTGTCCTTATACTAGGTCTTTTTTGAACTCGTGTCCACGTCTTCAAAAAATCATGTCACGGTCTCTGGTGCATGGTTTTATTTAAGCTGTGTACAAAGGTATAGGATTGAAGAATCTGAAAGCATAATAATCGTGGCTTCAAACTTTTCGAATAAACGAAACTAATCAACATTATTATCCAAACCGACCTAACCTCCGGGCTACCATACTGCCTGGAACACGATCCCCGCGCGTTCTCGCAAAAAAAAAAAACCCTCTTCTTTACAAGCCATGGGGGACAAAAGATACATTTAAAAGTGTGCCTACATGAAATTCCAATCGCGCCAATGGAGTTAGCATTAACCGTAAGCCTACAAAGTCTTTTTCATCAAAGTCTATATGTTAAAAAATCGACCAGCAAACCTTTTTGATAGTGGGAAAGGTGGTTTTCTAAACCAAAATCCTTTTGGATAGCTATTCCTGTAACTAGCTGTTCCCCAAAAAATAAGTTCCCCCTAAAATTCGAGGACATTTTTTGCATAACTCCACTTCTTAGAACGGGATTTTAGAATTTTTTAAAAAGTTTTAAAGAGAGGAACATTTGACTCTGCCACAAAAGTCGTTGCTTTTCAAAAAAACACTTTTGGCATCAACACACCCTATCATTTTTCCAAAAATGATGTGGTCAGAAAAGTGGCACTTTTAACCGTTTTCAAAGGTCTAAAGTGAAGAAATTAATCAATTTAGCCACACGATTTCATTTCTTTTCTTTATATTCAATTGCGGGTCTGAAGTAAATAAGCTAAATAAACATGAACGCATAGACAAACAATAAAACAAGCAGACAAACAAACAATAATGAGATGAAATTTGTGGAAGCAACCCATTCGAAATGTAAGCGATTATTCGCTATTAGCTTCAGATTGACACAAGTAGAAGGCTAGCTGGCTCACCGTGGTGGAATTATCCAGCGACCATGACCACTTCCTCACAGAACATCGGCATATTGGTATTAACAGCACGTGTAAACACTAATGATGTCTCAGTGAGATGGAGGAACATGACATTAGTCTCACACCCCCGGATGAACAACAATTAATCCTTATTTTGATTTGAACCCTGCAGGCAATTTCACACCATTACATCTTTTTCTTCATAAAAAAGTAGAGCAATAGAAACATATTTTATTGATCCTGATGAATGTAAAGCTTACATCTATTGTTTGTTTTCCTGCATTTTACTTCAGACCGAATGAATTATGGAAATGAAATCGTTGTTAGTAACTTGATAAGTTTCAAGTTTGACTTTACACCTTGATAGCGGTAAAGTGCCACTTTTTATGACGACACCATTTTTGGAAAAAATGAAGTGGTATTGATGCCAAGGGTTTTTTTTTAAGCAAGACGTTTGTTTGCAGAGCAATGATTTTAGAGTCAAAAAATGGGCATTTTAGGGGGTTAGGTTCCACTTTTTTTATAAAACCAAAAAAGGTCCACTTTTTCGAAGTCCCGCATCCCCAAAAATAAATTCCTGCGTACGGCCCTGTATCTGCATTTAAACCCCTCAGGATCAGTTGAACGGCACTATAAATCATGCTTTGAGGTTTTTTAACTAAGGCGAAACCTATTCGGTTTATCCTTGGTGTAAGATTCATGAGTTAGAGCTATAGACTAGAGACTCTTTTACGGAATAAAGCTGTACAAGCCTTGTAATCCTTGATCCTCTTATATAGGCTAATTTTAGTGCCGTCTGCATGAAGGATGAACCATAATAGGGTTCCTACACATGATAAAATAAAATTGGATGATTTGCGGCCCCAATATTTATGGTCTCACTATGAGTTTTAAAATATTGGGTCGACTCGTCTCGCCCAATATATTGCAAAATCATAGGCGCGGGACCTAAATAAATCTTGGAGCTTAATTTATCCAATTTTATTATAATGGGGTTATACCGCTAAAGGTTAATGGAACCCCTTGAAGAAGGGGGGCACGGGTGGCGTCTGAAAAAAATTTGAACCCCATCATTTTATCGCAAGTTATATGCCCTTATACTGAATCCCAAAAGCCAACAAAATAAATTTTAGCATGAAGCTAAAACGCCAACAAGTTACACAAAGAGGACGTTAGTGATACCTCGTTAAGTCTAGATCTTTTTCTCTGCCAGGCAGAAGATTAATCCTGAAATGACCAAACCCTCATGCAGGGTACTCAGTTCTTATTGTGTGTGTACAGCCCATCTATTGTTAACACTTCTCAGCTGTTACTGATACTGTCTGTCGAGTTCAAGAGTCATATTTCCATGCATGGCCATTGTCAGGGATATTACATAACCCTACTTGCACCATAGTGATAGTGACATTTCCTGCTTACATTAAATTGACTATTAGTCCTCACCCCGGATGACAAAAACAATTCAGCTATTTTGATTTGAAAAACATGCAGGCATTTCAAACCTTAACATCTTCTTTCATAAAAAAAGAGCAATATAACAATGATTTTATTTGATACTGATGACTGTAAAGCTTACATCTCAGTGTTTTTTGTTTTCCTGCATATTTACTTCAGACCGCAATGAATATGGAAATAAATCGTGGTTAGTAAATTGATAAGTTTCAAGTTTGACTTTACAACCTTGAATACGGTAAAGGCCACTTTTTATGACGACACCATTTTTTTGGAAAAAAGGAGTGTGTATTGAGCCAAAGGCGTTTTTTTTTTTTTAAAGCAAAGACGTTTGTTGCATCAGAGCAAATTTATAGTCAAAATGGGCATTTTAGGGGGTTTAGGTCCACTTTGACTATCCAAAAAAGGTCCACTTTTTCGAGTCCCCCCCCCGCAGCCCAAAATAAAGCTGGCTTACGCCCGTATCTGAGCATTTAAACCCATCAGGATCAAGTTGAACCACTATTATCATGCTTTGAAGGTTTTTACTAAGCGATAATATCGTGTGTCCTTGTGTAAGCTTCATGAGTTAAGCTATAAGACTAGAGACTCTTCTTACTGAATAAAGCTGAACAATCCTTTGATCCTCTTATTAATAAGGCAATTTTAATGCCGTCTGACATGAAGGATGAACCATAATAGGGGATCCTCACATGATAAAAAATAAAATTGGATGATTTTGCGCGCCCAATATTTTAATTGGTCTCACTATGAGTTTTTAAAATATTGGGGCTTGACTACGTCTTCGCCCAATAATTGCAACTCAATAGCTCGACCAATAAATCAGGGCTTAATTACTCCAATTTTATTACATAATGGGGGCTAAAAACCGCTAAAGGTTAATGGAACCCCTTGAAGAAGGGGGCAACGGGTGGCAGTCCTGAAAAGTTGAACCCCCATCCATTTTCTTCTTTCTCGCAGTATATCCCTTACTAGAATCCCAAACAGAACAAAAAATAATTTTAGCATGAAGCTAAACTGCTGTCCACCAGTTTCCCCATAGACGTTACGTGATACCTCGTTTAGTTTGCTAGATTCTTTTCTTCATGCCAGGCAGAAGATTAATCTTGAATTGACCAAAACCCCATGCAGTGGTACTCAGTTCTTATGTGTGTGGTACAGAGCCCATTCATTGTTTCCACTTCTCAGCTTGGTTACTGATACTTTGGTTGAGTTCAGAGTCTCATATTTCCTGCATGGCCATTGTTCAGTGATCTACATACCCTACTTGCACCATAGTGATAGTGACATTTCCTGCTTACACTAAATGAGACTAGTCCTTACCTAAAGGTAGCTAAGTTAACGTTTTTTCTGATTGGTTGGGTCAGTTGCAAATTTTGCTTGACAAATTAAACTGTAGAATGACGTTCTATAGCCATTTATCATCCAAAATAATACTTTCCAATGGTATAATATAGAATTGTGGTACAGAAGTACATTGTTTGAATGTATCTTTTCACACTGATAGCATGGACCTATTTCATTACGCGACCTAAGGATTTCTTGGTGGTGACAGGCCAACTTTTGGTACACAATGTTGACAGATTTACTACACAATAGTGATGTGGCCTTTGCACTGCGGATAAGAAGTTCGCTTTAAAAGGGAAGTATGTGGTAACCTGAAGCTTGGTTTCCATGCAATGTATGCTATTTCTACTACTTTTCAAAATAATACAAGATGTATCAGAAAAAGTAACGTGAAACTGAATGTCTTTTGTTTCATCAAATAAAGGTTGAGCATTATGATTGATGCCCTTTGCATAGTAATTCATTGCAATATAGTGTTACAAAACCTCAATTTGTTTTTTTTCATATTTCACAAATTGTGCACTAAATGCAGAAGATTGTCCTTTTAAAGGGACGCGTCTTGGTTTAATATCTTATTTGTTTTCAAATTGGCGTTAAGAATTAATCCATAACCGCAAATTATATGTGAGCAATATTTTTGGACTGAGCATATGTTACATATACCCCCTCAAGTACCGTGGGTCAAAAACTTGCGGTTTTGATGGTAACGCAATAATGCATGTTCAAGCGCCCTATTCAATACTGTGCGTAATAAAGTGTTTAATTACTAAACATCGTTTTTTGTTTAATCCTGGGCATGAAATGGATTCAAGGGCTTAAATTTCAGGACGATGATGAAAAAATACGGCCTTTTTCATCTGAATAATCAAAATCGATACTACTTCCGGGTACATCCGCAGGGGGTCCCAAAGACTATCGGAACCACGCCCCTTTAAGCATAGTCACAAGTACTGAGTGAGATTTAACCAAAAAAGATCAAAGTATTTTGATCATAGATATTTTATTATCTTTCCCTGGAGATGGCCACCACCAGTGTTTGAAAAAAAAAAAACCCATATGCGATTGGCCGGATTCGAACGGCAACCTCCGTATTACTAGTGGGACGCGCTCTAAACAATGAGCAAAGAGGGGTTGGTTAAAAGAACGATAGATATATCATAGGTGTTAGGTTCGAAGGGCTCAGTGGTTAGAGCGCCGTCACTAGTAATACGGAGGTCGCCGGTTCGAACCGGCCAAGTTGCTATGGGTTTTTTTTTTCACACTTGTGTGCGCTGGCATCTCCAGGGAAAGATTAAAAATATCATCCTTGTCGAACCTGGAGAAAACTAAGTAGTAAAAACTTCATATAAAAATGACCGGTGGTATTGCATTGATTCCAATTCTGCGCTACTGAACAAACATCTAACTGAGCAGGACGAATCCAATGGCAATACCTCATTTGCGTATTTGGGGCTTCTATGTGAAAAGTCTACCCATAAACTGTGCGGGGATAACGGTCTATAACGCCTGACACTTTTGAACGCATGACTCAGTTACAAAAGGCTCTGGCAATTTCCAAAATAAACCAAAGGGGAATCTGAAGTGCTTGTCCGCTGAAATACCAGGTGATTTACTTATCAATAACGCCATATTTGCTTGAGTCCACGTAGCATAGTGGATGTCCCTTGATCAGGATATTCGAAAAGAAATTGATCATTAATTTTCATGAAAATGTGCCAACCTTTACAATTGTCATACCCAATAATGGGTAATTATAATGATTATTATTAGTTATAGTGGAAAAAGGGGTTTATGCTTGCGAATAGTTGTAATAGAAGAACAATTTTTTTCTTTGAAATTACCCTGGCCAAACAGACTTATCCTTCACTTTTAGACTCTCCTGCAGATTTCGAGTATTTTGACAGGATCACTGGAATTATTCACTTATCCCGGCAATTTACATATGAGACAAGACAGTTTTTTTCAGAAATAACGCCGTGACGCCTATTATAGATAAATTCCAATTTTTCCGCCAATTTACGAGTACAAGAATTACAGTACCCTAATGTGGTGCAGAACTAATACTAATAGAGGGATTTATAGTCCTTTTTGCCTATGAGGATTCAAAAGAGCCTGACATTTATTACGCTGTCATCAGAAATTCGTCAGATGCTTCATTTAGGTTTGCTGCCAGGACAACTAGCGCACTACCTATCAGCATTTAGATTGTGTATTCCTTCTACAGCTCCCATTTCACTCCTGGGTGAAGGGAGGCAAGCGAGGTAAATGCCTTGCCCAAGTGACAACACATCGCAGCGGGAATCGAACCCACGACCTTTAGATCATGAGGCCGGTTGTCGTATTCCTCTGGACCACATGTGCCTATACTCACGTATATGATTAAAAGATGAGTTACAATCATTTTATTTTTTTTAAATATACTCTGTCCAAAGCTATTTTTTATCTATCTAGGGGTCCGCGAGAAGCCAGATGCTGTTCATCATGTAGCGCCAACAAATGTCCCTGTCCGTCTTTAAGTTGGAGAGGACAGATGGATCCTGTGGGACCTCTCGAAGCAATCTGAGTAATCAGGCTTAACAATTTAAAATACGGCTTCCCCACGATTGTGAGTATGCATATTACTAATCCCAAACTAATAAATATAATTCATTGTTTTAGTTTGAGTATGAGTAATAAATTTCGGTCTATCATCACTGTCTAATTCCATCTCGTCTAAAACACTTGGTCTTAAAACCGTTTCGTCTAAAATCGATGGTTAATGCCACTTAGCTAATAACCACTTAGTCTATTGTCACTTGATCATAATAACAATTATGTCTAATTGCCAGTTGTCTAAAACCATTTCGACTAATATCCAATAGGTCTAATTTCCACTTCGTTTAAAGACTATCATCAGTGATTTGAAAAATATTTGGAAATTTGCAGGAATAGCTCAAAGTGAAGGTTAAGTGTGTAGAATTCTCTATAGTTACCTTTACAGCATGTAGAATTAACAGAAAAGGAAAAAAGAAAAAAAACGACATTGTTTAAAGAGATACGATTCTCCATTCCAATTACGTGTTGTAGTAAGCGTACGTTCGCGACATTAATGACTAAAATCTCTGATTCGGTCCTTATTAGGTTGTTCTGGTCTTATCCATTGCAGGGTTATGTTAGGATACTTACACACTTGTTACAGTATACTGTAAAATCTGATTTGTGATGATTTCCGATTGCTGATTTTAGCAAATCACTCGACTAGTGTCATTTGGTCTTACACCCATTTAGTCTAAAACCAGTGGTATACTCAACCATTTAGCTAAACGCCATTTTGTGTAAACCCATTTCGTCTAATGATCAGTTGGGTCTAATTACCATTTAGTCTAAACCCATTTTGTCTTTAAACCCATTTCGTCTAATGACCCGTTGGTCTAAGACCATTTTGTCTAAACTCATTTTGTCAAACCCATTTCGTCAATGATCAGTTGATCTATAACCATTTAGTCGAAACGCCAAAGAAGGAATATATGACCGTCAATGAAGAAGATAATCATACAATCATCTGCATTCTATAGACGGCACCCACCTCAAAGAGGTCAGGGACTGCCCACAGCAAGACTTCTGTCACGCAAAGGACAAGCTTGTTGTGTGAAATGAAATTGTAACTAAAATACACCACGGAACGGACAATCGGTTCTCCAATTTCAGCCCAAAGCTGAAGCTTCTTTAAAAGCGTGTGCAGATGGTATCCTGTTATAATGCAGACCTGGATCATGACACATGCACGAGGCTTTTTATGCGAGTACAAAACCCACCCTGGCCTGAGCACATGTCCAAAGCAGTGTCCATCTCCAAAGGATTTAGTTTCTTAGTCCGAAGATGGGTCCGAAGATGGGTGTCCTTATAGAAATTGATGCCCTGACAGAGCAGAGGTGGAATATCGTTCTTTAGGCATAAGTGTCCATGTCCAACATGGACTGCAAGTACTTAGGAATTAGGTTCAAGGTAGAATAAACTATTGCTTTTCAGTCAGTGTCATGAAAAGATTCACACCAGTCACCTGGAATTTTCTATTACTCTCTGATACCACAAATGATGTCATCACCAACCCAAATTTTGAATGCTTTCTGGTCCCTACTTGTAGACTTGACACAAAGCACATCAATTCTATTTACATTTCTTGGGACCTTTAACAGTGTACTTTGAGTTCACACAATAATGGTTAACATTCGAAATTTCTAATGCAAGGGGTTAAAGATATAGGCAAACGAGAACATTTTTTATTGCATTTTGACCCATTTTGATTTTTTTTTCGGCCGCTAAAACTTTCCTCCTTTTTTGAGTGTTTTTTTTGAAAGATTTTGCA
The DNA here is from genome assembly GCA_023653785.1 of Ophioderma brevispina. Lineage (NCBI taxonomy): Eukaryota > Metazoa > Echinodermata > Ophiuroidea > Amphilepidida > Ophiodermatidae > Ophioderma > Ophioderma brevispina. Next base: position 12,973 of record JAMKCH010031364.1, on the reverse strand, counting down.
ATTGAGTAAAAATCTAAAATAATAATAATAATAAATGATAATAATAATAATGCGCTAAAAACACAAAAGTAATGCGAGCGGTCATCTGAGACAAACTTGTTTTGTTGTTTTTGTTGTTGTTTTGTTTTATTTTCTTGGCCTATAATGCGCACAGTCTGTTATGCATGAAACTAAGTACCTGAATATTTTGGAGCCGAACGAGATATACTACGGGGTATCCGTAAAAAGGTCTATTTTTTCAGAGATTCGTCCCACCCAAAACTTTTTTCAGGCCATGATCAACTGAAAGGATAGACTTTCGGATTAAATATTTTGTAATAATTTTGTATTTCTTTTATCATTTTAAACTTAGAAAAAGCTGTTTTCAAGAAAAAGTCTTATTAGTTCTAACCATTTTGGCCAACATATGCCAGTCAGATCTCGAATGCTGTGTTATTTATTTAGATAAGAAATAAGACGAAAAGACAAAGAAATGCATCACACACCAAAATACATTTTAACATGACAACACTGCAACAATGTTCTGTGTTAATAAGCAGAATTTTGACAAGCATACAATTATGAATGGTCAACTTCATTTCAACATATCACAAATTATGTTTGAAATGTGAAATATTTAAGAAAAGCTAGGTAACTTATAACATGTCTGAAATTCGGAAATAATTATGTGCAACATGTCATTTCATGTTTGTTATTTATATTGTAGTGTGGAGCCCTCTGTTTATCTGGATATTTGATACCATTGACCATGAGATTTTGCTACAGCGTTTATCCAATCTTGGTATCAAGGGCTCCGCACTTCAGTGGTTTCGTTCTTACTTAACGGAAATAGCTCAATCAATTTCTGTGAATGGAAAAATTTCTACAGCTAAACTTCTGAAATTTGGTGTGCCACAAGGCTCTGTTTTGGGACCACTGCTTTTTGCCATTTACATATCTCCTCTTGGTCAACTTATTCGCCGACACAAACTTCAGTTTCATGAGTATGCTGATGACAATCAGCTCTACTTGTCTTTTAAGAAATCTGATTTGTCCTCTGCTGTATCTTCAATACAAGCATGTGTTAAGGACATAAAAAACTGGATGACACAAAATAAACTGAAATTAAATGACTGAAGTCATCCTCATCCGGTCAAAATTTGATCTCTCTCCATCTCCCCTCTAAAATATCAACATATGTTCCAGTGGTATTGAAACAGCTGAATCTGCGAGGAACATTGGGGTTATTATTGATGATAAATACTCCTTCAAGCAGCACATAAATAACACTTGTCTTGCAATCTACTTTTTTCTTCGCAAAATTGGTAAGATTAGAAAGTACCTTTCCAATGACACTTGTGCCACCCTGGGTCACACTGTTATCTCAGCAAAACTCGACTATGGCAATGCCTTATTACATGGCCTGCCTGATGCCCAACTGCAACTTCTGCAACATGCTCAAAACTCTGCAGCTAGAATTATCTCACGGACCAAGAGGTTTCAACACATCTCACCAGTTTTACAAGAGCTCCACTGGTTACCTGTATCATCTCGTATTCAATTCAAAATCTTGCTCCTAACCTACAAAGCACTCAATGGACTTGCACCTCAGTATCTTGCTGATTTAATCACGCTGTACACCCCAAATCGTTCTCTTCGCTCGTCTTCTCAGTACTTGCTTCATACTCCGAAAAGGAACTTATCCACATACGGCCGCCGATCATTCTCCTCAGCAGCTCCAGTGCTTTGGAACGAACTTCCATTCCATATCAAGATGTCACGAAATGTGAACAATTTCAAGAGTCAGCTTAAAACTTATCTATTTGAGAGAGCTTATTCTTTGTGACTTTCATAGCGCCACTGAACGTTGTTTTTTTCTTTGGATATTCGGCGCTTTATAAATTTGTTTGAACATTGTTTTGAACATGCATTAGACGAAATGAGGAGTAGACGAAATGGGCATTAGACGAAATGGCATTAGTCGAAATTTTTTTAGACAATCTGGTGATTAGACCAAGTGGTCAGTAGACGAAATGACATTAGACGAAATGGTTTTAGACAATCTGGTGATTAGACCAAATGGGCAGTAGACGAAATGGCATTAGACGAAATGGTTTTAGACAATTTGATGATTATACCAAATGGGTAGTAGACGAAATGGCATTAGACGAAATGGTTGTAGACAACGTAGTGATTATACCAACTTGGCATTATTCGAAATGGTATTAGCCGATGTGGTGATTAGACGAAATGGTATTTAGTCTAAATGGGTAATAGACAAAATGAAATTAGAGTATGTGGGTATTAGACTATGTGATTTTAGACAAAATGGAATTAAACTATCTGGATATTAGACGAAATGATATTAGACGAAGTGGCAATTCTCCATAATTTCTTGGCTATGGCGTACGCGCACGTTGCTTGTTGCGTGAAGTGCGTGTACGTGCAACCAGTGCTGCGCCGTTTCGCCAGGGAAGCGGGCGTACATAGCAACCTGGCCAAGAAATTAATACTCCACCATAGTGCAGAGTACACACACACAAAGTACATTAATACAAGGTTTTATGCAGAGTATACATTTTAATATGTTAGCTGTGTAAGAGTCGTATATCATTTCTTAACTATCCAGAAAAGTTGGTTACAAGGAATTGAGTATACATTACATTCACAAACTTGGAGAATTAACAACTGAAGAACCTAATGATCATCTTCCTCAAGTCAGTGACGTCAGGGTGTAATGCCCTTTGGTCGCAGCATTAAGTCGCGAGCGTTGATTCAAAGCGCTGACGTACGCACGCTAGCGTATACAGGCGTTGTGAAAATATACACCAAAAACAACTGCCTTAACGCGCTAATTGACGTCACAGACTCGAAAGATAAATGGAGTATAGTACGATAAGTTCCAGGGGAGGGCGGCCAAGAATCCCAATTCAGACTTCGCCATTGGTTTACCTAAATCAAATCTTAGAACGAAAAGTCTGAATTTTTATATGTTGTTAAGGACTATTTTCTTATTCCAAAAACCGTTGGAGTTGAGAATCAACTCCACTGGAAGGTTATTTTTGAATTTTTTTGCATGAATAACGACGAGGACGAGGTCGTTCTGGGTTCATCAGGACCACCCATACCGACTCACATCCAAAGCCCCCAATTAGTTTGTGGTTTGCACTCTGTATTGGCTAAATTCTTTGACATTTTTGGTGAGTTGCTATAATGAATGAGCTTGGCCGCCCACCAGCCATGATAAGTTCCTAGTCGCGCAAAATCTATAGTTCTAACCGGTTTGAGTCAGAAAAAAGACAACCAATGAGGGATTTTTATTAAGAACATTAACGGAATTTACAAATGTAATTTGTGTTAGAGAGTCTGTTTAATCAGCTTTCACAATAATTTTTAAATTTTTAAAATTCGATCAAGCCATTAAAAGGCTAACAGTTATTTTTGTGAAGGTATCATTTTCTGACCCTAACAAATTGCACACAGACTGTACACATGAGACTCATTATTACTCATTACTACGCAGCGTGAGGGCTTTAAACTAATTAACTGGTTGTTCTTTGGCGGGCGCCATATTCAAATGCTCCGCAGGACATTTGTTGAATGTGAGAATGTAGAATACTTCGATTAATGAAATTAACAGAATATATTTAAAATGGAGAAATTCTAATGCTTTAGCCTGTTATCCTCGCCCCATATTGTGAAATTTATTACTACGTCGGCCCACATCAGCTACGATTGAAAGAATGCTGCAAATTGTTGCTTCAAGTTCTAAATATTGAATTCAATTAATATTATTTTGATATCGGTTTCATTTGCAGTCTTACCCAACGATGTAACCAGACATTTTTCATTTGGTTGGGGGACAGGCGATGGACCTTCAACTTTTGGGGCCCACTAAACACTTTAGTAAAGGTGACACGGTAATCTGTCATACTATAACTTTATTACTTTTTCCCTGATCTCTATTGGGAGCCAGGAGGGGCATAAAAGTTTGAGTGCGGACTCCGACCGACTTACCTCCCCCTCCCCACGCCCTACCCCACAGACTGTTACGTCACTGGTGTTCAATGAACTTTAATTCCAAATGTTTAATTAATGGAGGGGATATGCTGCAATACCAAAGCTGAACGTTAATCCAAGAGTCTCGTGGGTAACTCTAGCGTGTAACTTGTTTCCCGTCTTTCACCTTGGGTACTTTCACTGCTGCCGCCTGTAACTTTTGAACGTAGTAATCAATTTTTACTGCCGGTAATTTTTATATGAGAGCTAACAAAACAGGAAATATACATAGAAAAGAATATCTGAAAGACACAGAGGGTTTTTCCATGAACATCCGCTCACTTTTGTTGTACTTTTTTACTCACCCTGTACGCCGGTTTGAGTATCATTTCAATTCTCAATTGTAAAAACCTTCCCTCATTAAAAATACTGTAATACGGGTATTGTAACGAACCGGCTAGCTTGTTTGTCTTCTGAACCAGGTTGAAGCGATATTCAGCAATCAACAAGTATCCGACAGAAATGTGAATCCTACATTTGTAAAGTCCGAAGATTCAAGTCCCTTTTATTTGCCAATTATTCTTACCGGTAGGAGTCTAACTTATCAACTCTGGAGCTTAATCTATCTTTCATGCCAAAATCATACCTCTTTTACTCAGAAACAAGAATTTTCGAAGGGTAGAAAATGCATCAGAATAGCTCACAATACGATGCACTTAACAAAATATCAACCTTTTTGTACGCTTCCCGTATTCTACCCTTCTATCAGCAAGGATACACCGCTTCAGTATAGTAGATTTAATTTCCCTTGACTAATGGCTTTGTTATACTCGTGCTTGGATTACCAGTACGAAGATGGTTCGTGTATGGATCAACTCAACCGCTTAAACCACTCATTGTCTGAAGGAACGAGGCGATGTCTAAATAGGAAGGTTGTGGTAACCAACCTTCAAGTCGAAGTGTCTGTTATGATACATAAATTTGAGGTAATGTCCAGTTTCAGGCTTTTTGCACGCTTCCACATTCCCAAATTATAATCTAATTTCATTTGGTATACTTTCTGCATTACCAAATTAGAGGTATATATACACTTCTGCATGACCCAAATTAGAGGCATCTCTAATTTTCACATTGATCACTTGTGAATTACCTAAATTAGAGGTAATGTCGAATTTGATATTTTGTAAAACTTCCTGCATTACCCCAATTAGAGGTAATGAACCTAAATTTTGGAATAGGTAGACTTATGCATAACCCAAATTAGAGGTAATGTCTAATTTTATATATGTACACGTTATGCACCACTAAATTAAGAGGTAATATCTAATTTTCATATATGGCAACTTCTCATTACCAAATTAAAGAGTTAATGGCCAATTTGAAATATGTAGGACTTATGCATTACCCAAATTAGAGGTAATGTCTAATTTGAAATATGACACTTCTGCCTTACCTAAATTAGAGGCCATATATCATTTCACATTGAATACACTTTGTGAATTACCCAAATTAGAGGTAATTTCAAGTTTGATATTTGTTACACTCGTGAATACCCAATTAAGGTAATGTCTAATTTGGAATATGTAACTTATGCCTTACCCAAATTAGAGGTAATGTCCAACTTGAAATATGTAACTTCGGCATTACCTAAAGTAGAGGCAATATATAATTTCACATTGATACACTTGTGAATTACCCAATTAGGGTAATGTCCGAATTTGATTTTGTACACTTCTCATTACCCAAATTAGAGGTAATGTCTAATTTGAAATATGTAGACTATGCATTACCAAAATTAGAGGTAATGTCTAATTTAAAATATGTTACACTTATGCCCACCTAAATTATAGGTAATTTCTCAATCTTCATATATGAGCACTTTGCCTTACCCAAATTAAAGAGGTAATGGCCATTTTGAAATATGTAGACTTATGCATTACCCAAATTAGAGGTACTATCGCAATTTCCATATATGAGCCCTTCTGCATTACCCAAATTCGAGGTATGTTAATTTTCAGTAAAACATCACGCAATTGTTTCGCTCGTACATAATCTCTTTATACCAAAATAGAGGCTATGTCATTGCAGATAACACTCATCCGGCAATTGCTTTCCTCAATTTACATAACTCCTCTTTATGCCAAAATAGAGGTTATGTCTAGTTTAGAGGAACACCACTCATAAACACATAATTGCTTCCTCAGCATAAAACTCTCCTTTATAACCAAAATAGAGTTTATGTCTATTTAGAGAAACTCGGAGAACAAGTGTTTATAGAGCAATTGCTTTTCTCAATAGTACATAACTCTCTTTATCAAAATAGAGGCTATGTCATTGTTTAGAGAAACACCATAACAGCAATAATGCTTCCTCAGCATCCATCCCTCTTTTCTACAAAATAGAGGGTATGTCCCTATTTAGAGAAACTCGGAGAACAGCTTTATAAGAGCAATTGCTTTCTCGGCCATACATAACTCTCTTTATAACCACATAGAGGTTATGTTCGTTTAGACGAAACTCGGAGAACAGGTCTGACGATTAAATAATACTTGTATTTTAAGTTTCTTATTTTGAAACAGGACTATACTAGTGCCACTCTCAGAAAAAGAAGTTTACTCCTTAAGTGACAATGATTCCGGCATTGAAACCATTAAGTTCACTTTCAGGTTTGGTGTGAAAGTGATTACTTTTTTATCATATCTGCGTAGTATGCCTTAATCTCCTGGACTGGAGTGATTTTTAACATATGAGTCAAAGTGTTCATCTTTCTAGATTGGTATGAAAGTGATTTGGCATCACGTCATAAAAGTAGGTTTCACTTTCTGGTTTGGTTTGGTACAGTGATTATTTCCTCACCAGTAGTAGATCGCTTTCTGAGTTTGGTACGAAAGTGGTTGTAATCACGCAGTATAATTACATTCACTTTCTGGTTTGGTTTGAAGTGGATTATTTTTATCATCTCAGTAGAATCGTTCACGTTTGGATTTGGTTTTGAAAATAATTATTTGTCTAAGTAGAATAGATTCACTTTCTGTTTGGGTTGACAGTATTATTTCCTCTGCAGCAGCCGGTCGCAGATTCACCTTCGGATTGGTTTGAAAAGTGATGGGCATCCGTCAGTAGAAGTAGGTCGGCTTTCCACTTGGTTTTGAAGTATTAATCGTCTCAAAGAAGTAGATTCTCTTCAGGTTTGGTATGCTAGCGATCCGTTACTTGTGTACAGTAGGAGCCTCTCTTTGTATTTCTATTTCAGTAGTGGCACATAGCCGTTCCCAAAAATATTCGAAATTGATTTTATGTTCATCTCACGTTCCACTAGGGGGTAAAACTCTATATTTGATAATGTTCTGCACACAGAACAGACACGTCTCGACAAGACTTGTTTTGCTTTAATTGCAGAATACATCATTAATTGGATTCAGACACTTGTTTTCGAGTTTGAGAATTCACTATGAGACACTAATTTTCGGTATTGGCACACAAACTAACTCATTTTTTTAATGTAACCCATCACACATTTTGTCACTCTAAAATTATGGTCCTACTGTACTACCAGCTACGTTATATCCATAGCCATGTTCAAATTCCAGCTCACCTTAGATGTGATGTATACTGATACTGTATAGTAGACCTCATGCTTCCCCCGCTAACTGCCCGCATGACAGTCTGATCGAAAGTCCCCGTAATTTATTTCGCTGGCAGCAAATACTTAAAGTTTTGCCAAAACATTTCCCTCCATCACAAAACAGAAATATACAAATCTCGACGGTAAAAAAGCTATGCATGCACTTCCCAATTATCTGGATTGGTGCAAAAATGTCCTCACGCATTAAACCACGAGTACGTTCTGGCCATTGGATTGGTATAACAGAGACCATCCTGGACGCTGATTGGCCGAAAGTTCGATCATGCATGAAACCATTGATCACCCCCTTTCATCACTTGTCCTTCTTTTATAGATTGCTGCACAGAATCCAACTTAATCCACTCTAACGTTTTTCGCCACTCTGAGGTTTACTACTACTCTTGGAAATTATGTTAGTTAGCAATTTTGACACATAATTACTAGCGATTTTACTTGCCATTAAAGCGCCTGGTCTAAATCGAGAGTAAAATAAGTGAATCCAAGTTTAGAACACTGACGACCAAGGTGACAAGATGGCTGCGCTGCAGCCCATGTCCATTCTGCAGAATATGATAAAATATGCCTTGTAATTACACTTTTTAACACACCACCTTACGCAAAATTACTGGCACACACGCAAGGGAATGTTGCACGGCCGACATTCCACGGGTTAGACTGTTAGTGAACAACGTACCAGTATTCCTCAATCATAGTTTTCTTGCATGTGCTACGATGTCCGCTCGTACTACATCATTACCCTGGGCTTAGAGTTGCTTATAATACAAAAAATTTTTTTTTCCCTGACAGTTAAGTAATATAATGTAATCTCTTGCCAGTGATAAGAACGAATTTGCACAATTCCACTAAACAAAACATTACTACGTCAGTTAACTCGAGTAATCAAACTTGTGATAGTCCATTACAAATGAAAGTAGTCTAATTACGTTCTACATGTGTCAAGTGACCATGTAAAAGCTATGGCAAATACTAATCTCGATTTTGCAACTCACTTGACATAAATCAGTAGTACGTACATGAACTACCTACATCAAAAGAAGCGATAAGGCAGCTTGTAGGCGAGAGTAATTTTGAATGCGTTTGAATTGTAGTATAACATTAGGCTAGTTTAGGCTTGACATAGAATGAAACATCATTGAGAAATATTTAAGTAAAGAGAAAAAAAAAAAACAAAAAAACACAGGTGTTTCTAAGCCTAACTGTACTGACATATCTGATCATCGTGTATACAACATAGGCTCGTCTAGGCTTGACATAGAATGACACATCATGGATAAAATTTATTAAACATTAGGTTATTTCTAACCTAACTATACTGCATTCTTGAGCATCGTGTATACAACAGTAGGCTAGTCTAGGCTTGACAAAGAATGACACATCATGGAGAATATTTATGTCAAACATTTAGGTGATTTCTTAAGCCTATCTATACTGACATATCTGAGCATCGTGTCTACACATTAGGCTAGCTAGGCTTGAACCTAGAATGAACATCATTGAGCATAGTTAGTAAACAGTGATTTCTAAGCTAACTGTACTGACTATCTGAGCATCGTGTATACAACATTAGGCTAGTCTATGCTTGACATCGAATGACACATCATGAGCAATATTTATGTAAACATTGGTTATTTCTAAGCCTAACTATACTGACATACTGCGCATCGTGTATACAACAGTAGGCTAGTCTAGGCTTGACATAGAATGACACATCATTGAGAAATATTTATGTAACATTCGGTGATTTCTAAGCCTAACTATACTGACCTATCTAAGCATCGTGGTACACATTAGGCTAGTTTAGGCTTGACATAGAATGAAACATCATTGAGAAATATTTAGTAAACAGGTGATTCTAAAGCCCTAACTGGTAGCTGACATAGGTCTGAGGGCCTCAGTGTAATACAACAGTTAGGCTCGCCTAGGTTTGACATAGAATGACACATCAATGAAATAGATGGTAAAAATTAGGTGATTTCTAATCCGAACTATACTGACATATCTGAGAATCGTGTATACAACCTTAGGCTTTTATGCTTGACCTAGAATGACCCTCATTGCGAAATATTTTGTAAACATTAAGGTGATTCTAAGCTAACTTACTGACATACTGAGCATCGTGTAACACCTTAGGCTGTCTAGGCTTGACATAGCAGGACACTCATTGCTAAATATTTATGTAAACTTATGGGTGATTTCTAAGACTAACTATACTGACATATATGAGCATCGTGTAATACAACATAGGCTAGTTTAGGCTTGACATAGAATGAAACATCATTGAGAAATATTTAAGTAAACAGGTGATTTCTAAGCCTAATGTAACGCATATCTGAGCATCGTGTATACAACATTAGGCTAGTATAGGCTTGACATAGACTGAACACATATGAGAAATATTTATGTAAAATTAGGGAGTTCTAAGCCTAACTATACTGACCATATCTGAGCATGGTATACACCATTAGGCTAGCTCGGCTTGACATAGAATGATAAATCATTGAGAAATATTTAGGTAAACATTAGGTGATTTTAAAGCCTAACTATACTACTATCGAGCATCGTGTTGTATACAACATTAGGCTAGTATAGGCTTGACATAGAATGACACCTCATGAGAAATATTAACAAGTAAACAGGTGATTTCTAGGCCTAACTTGAATGACATATCTGAGGCATCGTGTATAAAACATTAGGCTAGTCTAGGATTTGACATAGAAGGACAAATCATTGAGAAATATTTATGTAAACATTAGGCCTATTCTAAGCCTAACTATACCGGGCATATTGAGCATCGTGTATACACATTAGGCTCGTTTAGGGCTTGACATAGAAGCACATCATTGAGAAATTATTATGTAAAACATTAGGTGATTTCAAGACTAACTATAATGACATATCTGAGCATCGTGTATTAAAACATAGGCTAGTCTAGGCTGACATGAAATGACACACATTGAGGAAATATTTATGTAAACATTAGGTTGATGTTAAGCCTAACTATACTGACATATCTAAGCATCGTGTATTACAACCTTAGGCTAGCGATAGGCTAGAAGTACATTCGGCATCATCAGTAAGTATTTAAAAACAGCTGTTGTTATTGTCCCTACGTGCATTAATCATTTCCAGAAAAATTGTACGTATCAGTCACTCATAGGCTTAGTAAGGAAGTGATAGATAAGCGTTTGTACAGTTCGAGTGGGGTTAATCAATATTAAAAAAAAAAAGAAAAAAAAATAGAACCTATTTCATCACAGTCTATTTTGATAATTTGCTCTTATTATTTGCCAACGCTTGGTAAAATTACACACTGTTTGAACTTCGAATGTACACTGGCAATTTGTGAACCCGGATTCTCTAGAATTAATTTTTACACGCTGTTACTTCTTTATCATGCAAATTTACCTAAGTTGCCTTTTTTTACACCGTGGACCATGCACTTAAAACAGACCACTACCCACATGAAATTTCAGCATGAAAAAATACCCACACATCTACAGGTAACATCCATTAAAATGATTTAAAAAAATTAAAAAGGACTATATGCATATTTCGATATATTGATATGGGGGTTCAATCACCGGTCATGCGGAGACTAGGCCTTTGTTGCCATTACAAAAAATATGGTCCGTGGTACAAAAGCTACTTTGCAGAATCGGCTTATTGGAAACTGATGCATTCAAGTTTGTTAATGAAAGGACTTATGCCAGGTTGTCTCGGATGTCAAATCCCGGCTTGCTCTAATTTCTTAATGCAAGGTTGGCCATTTTTTGATGACTAAATAAAAAACTAGTTTTGTTATGTGTGCAGCATATAAGAAATTGCTGGATAAGGGACTGATATTTTCAGTGTCAATGTGAAATGATGTTCAAATAACAACGTTAATGAAAATTTAAAGGCCTGACATGATGTTTCATCCTGATACGTCAATTGAACCATCCATCTATCTTAGATGTGAAATAATGTATTTTAGGTCAACATTACTTACTAGCTACAGAACTCTATCTTGTATGAGATCATACAATTAAAGAGGAAGCCGAGGCCTGTATACTTTAATAGCATAGCATTTGGTCCTGCGTTTGAGAGTTTTGACTTTGCTTCTACTTCACCAATAATCTTTCTTTTTCCTAATATGGTCTAGCCTCGTTGTTTTAGGATTGGTACCGGGGTGAAAGGAGATATAGTCCGGCGGGAGCCTAGTCCGGTGCTCCATAGACGATAACGGAATAAAAGCGTGAAACTAATGTTACGTGAAGAGTCAACTGAATCGATGTGCCCTATTGTTCACCAGTGTGATCCCTGACTATGAGTACGCAGGACAATAATTACTTAGCACCGGGAGGAGCAATTTCCAGAGCTGATTTTATGTCCGAGAAACGAATTACTGTACGCTTCAATACCAACCCAAGACTGGTACATTGCCGCATTAGCTTGAGACTTCTGTCCTTCTATTCAAGCTACCAGGAATGTTTTTATCAGCATTGATTTACTAAGGTAAACCATGGTTGCTCCATAGAGGTAGAGTACTAAAAGGCTAGAGGTCAGACGTCCATCTTGAATCAGCGAACTCACTGGTGGACTCTTACATGTTTACCGCCAAGTCCATTACAACTAAAAAAACTTACAGCACTGAAAAATGCACTTTCCTTGCTGTATTCGCCAGCGACCCTCGCTTATAAAATGATCCGTAGATATCCAAGAACATCGTAAGGCATGTGGTTTGTCAGAAAGTTACCGTCGCAAAGATAGGAACGTGTTTTTTTTTTGGGGGGGGGGGGGTGAGATGGTAGATTTCCAAAATGGCTTCCAAAATAGCGTGGGCTATAATAGCATGGTCGTAGTTGCTATGACGAGTTGTAAACGTCTTTGTTCATTGCAACCAAGGACAAATATTGACTTTAAGGATGTTGAAGGGCTAGATGCGTGCTGTGTTTTAGCTTCCGAGATCCTATATTTTTCACACTTCAGTTCTCCATCGTCTATGGTCACCCCGAAAAAAAATAAGTCTCAAATTGCTTGCAATCTTGCAAGAACAGTTTCTCAGGCATATACTTTATTGTCTGATTCAATATCTCACAAGTTTAGACATCATTGTACCTGAGAGTAGGTCGATCAATGATTCTGGGCCTGATGGCGAGCTCTCCGTTAAAATTTGCCTTTAGAATAAGACCAGCCTTCAATCTAATGAAGATCTATATTCTATATTGATCTACCAGGCGGCATTAATCGTCTGTGACTCGACTGTTCATACTATGTCCTTCGATGTAAGTACGTATTCAGTTGTTAAGACATCTTTCCTGTGTTTCACACACACAGGTCAAGTCGCACTGTTGTAAGAAATGATGTAAG
>JAMKCH010031363.1:0-17459 GCA_023653785.1 Ophioderma brevispina | reverse complement strand
CTGATGACATTAATTCAACTTAAAATAATGGCATGCAGGCGAGAAAAGTGTTAAAAGGGGGGTGCCATTTCGGTGGTAGGATATAGCCATAAAGCCGTTGGTGAACATTTTTGTGTAGGGTAGGCTATGTTGGCTAAATACATAGCTATAAACATGAATTTTTCTCCAAGACTTCAAATGACTATAATTTCTTTAACTATAATTAAGCAAACAATGATAAATAGGCCTAAATGAGAAAGAAAAGGGGTCTTGGGTGACAGATAAAATGGAAAAGAATAAGAGTGTCCTGGGGTTATTCAAAGACAGGTGTTTGAAAAATGACGGAATCTTTTGGGTGATAGCGACGATGATGGAAAGGCGGGGGGGGGGGGGGGAAACAGTAATGATACCCCGAATGAAACCCGTTTCTTGTACCACCCCCCCCCCTACGACGTGTGGATCAGAGCTGGCCGAAGGGGCGAATATTACAAGTGTATAAGGTGTGGAGCATCATAGGCATTCGAATAGACTCAATTACGATCAAACTAAGTGACCCCATGGAAACTCTTTAGGTATAGCCTAGCCTACCACGGGGGCCTAGCTAGCCCGGCGGCCAGCTAAGTTTCAAATTGTACGCACCACAAGGCTCGGCCATACGAGATTTTGTATCTTTATTTATTATCCGGGTATTTGTTTTATGTGGTTTTTGGTTATATTTCAGCAAAATAAATGATAATTTATGGCGAAGACAAGGATCTTAATCCGTGCGTACAGCATATGTGTTCAAAGGGCGCACACCAGTAAATAACTGCCCAATGAAATACACGCAAATATACATGTTTTGAAAGCGAGATTTTGAACTCACGCGGCAATATTGGGCATACAAGTTATATATCAGTGGATTGCACATCGATAAAAATTTAATATGTCATGTACGGGTTTTAGGGGTCTTCCGATTCGTATTTCCGATACGAGACCCTAAATAGCAAACCGTGCCATTTTCCAACCCGTTTTCGAGCCTCCAAACTCATTTACGCCATCTCCATACACGAGGGCGCTACTTCTCCGTGAAAATCACATTTTAAAATTTACAGCGTATCCAATGTGTAAGACACATGACCTTTATTTGAAACATAATATGGCACTTTACAGAGTCTTCACAAACTCGCACAGGACCGTTAAAACATCTCAAAATTAGCTTTGGTTTTATACCGGAAGTAAAACCATACATGAAATGAGTGGTGATTTAGTGTTGTGTCGCCCCCTTCGAACACAACAAAATTTTAACGTTTCTACAAAACAAACATATAGCCGATTAAATGTTTATTTGCACATTTGTTGATGAAATTTCAGCGATGTTACTGACTGTCCGTTCGCAATATGATGTTTAAAAGCCGTTAATTGATACCGGCATTTTCCGAAAAAGCGATAGGCGATCCGCGGCGGCATAAGCACGCAGCAGTGAGCGCGAAATTAAAGGCCAAAGGGTTATTTTTCGCCGGATGGAAAAATGACAAATACACCTTAAAAGGAAGTGGAATTGTGCAATTATACTATAAATCGTAAATATAAATAAAATAAATAAACCTCAATCCTAAAAGTATAAGTTATTTTCTAATTTAAATATAAAAATAAAGTCACCATGTTAGAAATATGAAATTTAGCACTTATTCAGCTTAATCTTTTTACTACGCTCGCACGCATATTGAACAATAAAAACCAGAGAAATGTACACTCTATTAGAAAAAAGTTGAACCTAGAACCTTATTTTTTTCTCATATAGAAACCTTCTTTCAAATAGATTCTAAAAAGAAGAAATAAAGTTTGCAAAGCCTTCTAAAGAACACGTTTGGAACCATTTTGAATGAGGGTTCATAAACTAAGAATAAAAAGATTCGAAGACGAACTTTTCAATTTAGAGTGGGTCAAAGAAATGATGAAGAACACCCTCCTCTATCGCAAAACTAAATTTGCGATAGAGGCGGTGGGGGGGGGCGAATGCAAGGGAGGACTCCTATAAGAAATGCGGTGTTAGTCTGATGACATGAATTCAACTTTAAGATAATGCATGCATCGAGAAAGTGTTAAAGGGGTGGTGCCCTTTCTGTGGTAGGGCTAATAGCCATAAGCCGTTGGTGAAATTGGGGTTAGGGTAGGCTATGTGCTAAAACAATAGGCTATAAACATTGAATTTTTCTTCTCAAAGACTCACTGAACTAATTTTCTTTAACTAAAAAGTAAGCAAATCAATGATATAGCCTAAATGAGAAAGCAAGGGTCTTTTGGTGACAGGACATAAAATGGAAAATAAGAGTGTCCTTGTGGTAATTCAAAGAATGTGTTGAAAAATGACGGGTCTTTGGGGTGTAGGATATGAAAGGGCGGGGGGGGGAGGGGGGTAAACCGTAATGATACCCCGAATGAAACCCGTTTTTTCCCCCCCCCCTCCCCCCACGATGTGTGGATCAGAGCTGGCACGATAGGGCGAATGATTAAAGTGTATCAGGATCAGGTGTGGAGCATCCTGTATGGGCTTTCGAATAGCTCAATACGATCAAACCAATGTTGACCCCATTTCAAACTCTTTAAAGGTATAGCCTACACGCCTACCACGGGCCTAGCCCTATCCTCTGCCGGCCAAGCCTAAGTTTTCACATTGTACTCACCACAAGGCTAGGCCATACGGAGATTTCGTATCTTTATTTATTATCCTGGGTATGTTTTTAATGTGTTTTGTTTATATTTCCAAAGCAAATAATGATATTTTCTATGCGGAAGCAAGGATTTCTCTAACTTCCGTGCGTACACAGCATATGTGTTCAAACACAACAAAATTTTAACGATTTCTCTACAAAAAACATACAGCTATATTAAAAAATGATTTATTTTGCACATTTGTGTGAAATTTTCACAGCGATTTACTACTGTCCGTTCGGCAAATAATGCATGTTTTTTAAAAGCCGTCCTTGATACGCGGCATTTTTTTCCGAAAAAGCGCTAGCGATCCGCGGCGGCATATGCACGCGCAGGAGGAGCGACTAAACGGCCAAAGTTGTATTTTCGCCGGCTGAAAAATTGAACAATACCACCTAAAAGGAAGTGTGTAGATTGGGCAATTTATACCTATATCGTAAATATAAATAAAAATTAAATAAACCTCAATCCGTAAAGTATAAGTTATTTTTCTAAATTAACTATAAAAATAAATTTCACCATTTAAATATGACATTTAGCACTTATTTTCAAGCTTAATCTTTTTGCTACGCTCGCACGCATATTGAATATAAAAAACCAGAGAATGTACACTCAATGAGAAAAAAGTTGAACCTTGAACCTTATTTTGTTCTCATATAGAACCCTTCCTTTCCAATAGATTCTAAAAGAGCGAAAAAAAGTTCTGCAAGCTCTAAAGAACACTTTTTGGAACCATTTTGAGTGAGGGTTGCATAAGAAAAAAAAGATTCGAAGACGGAAACTTTTCAATTTAGAGTGGGTCAAAAGAATGATGAAGACCCCCATCCTCTATCGCAAAACTAAATTGCGATAGAGTCGGGGGGGGGGGGGATGCCAAGGGAGGACTCCTATATTAAATGCGTGGGTGAGTCTGATGACATTAATTCAACTTTAAGATATGCATGCAGCGACAAAAGTGTAAAAGGGGGGTGCCATTTCTGTGGTATGCTATAACCATAAAGCCGTTGGTGAACATGTTGGGGTTAGGGTAAGGCTTATGTGCTAAAAAAATAGCTATAACATTGAATTTTCTTCTCAAAGACTCAAATGACTATATTTTTTAACTATAAAGTAAGCAATCAATGAAAATAGAGGGGCGTAACCCGACCCGAGCCTCCGGGGGAGCAAAGACTCAGAAGTTTCCCGATTTTTTCAGGCGCCATTTTTTTTTCGGCTCGCTGTGCTCGCCGAGTATACCCAGCCTGGGCAACCTCACCCTTCCTTTCTCTTCTTCCCTCCTTCTTTTTTCTTTTCTGCTTCTTCCCTCTTCTTTTTCCCCTTTATCTTCTTCTCTTTCTTTCTCCTCTTTTCTTTCTTTTTCTCTTCCTTTCTCCTCCTTTCCCGTTTTTTTTTCCCTTCCCATTTTTTTTGTCTCCCCTTTCCCGATTTTTCCCCCGATTTTTTGTGTCCGGGGGAAGCTTCCCCCCCGGCCCCCCCACCTGGTTACACGCCACTGATAAATAGGACCTATGGAAAGAAAGGGGTCTTTGGGTGTGACAGATACATGGAAATAAGAGGGCCTTGGTGGTTATCAAAGAATGTGGTTTAAAAATGACGGGATCTTTGGGGTGAGAGCGATGATGGAAAGGGCTGGGGGGGGGGGTGGTACACATAATGATAACCCCGAATGAGACCGTTTTCGTCCCCACCCCCAACCCCCCCCCCCTACGACGTGTGGATCAGAGCTGTACGATTAGGCCAACATTACACGTGTATCAGGTGTGGAGCATCCCCCTAGGGAATGTCGATAGATCAATACGATCAATACCAATGTTGACCCCATTTCAAACTCTTTAGGTATAGCTTAGCCTAGCCACGGGCCTGCCATAGCCGGCCGGCCAAGCTAAGTGTCACACATTGTAAGCACACAAGGCTAGGCCATAAGGAGATTTTGTATCTTATTATTATTCCTGGGTATGTTTTTAATCGTGTTTGGTTTATTTTCAGCAAAAATAAATGTTTATTTTATGGGCGAAAGAGGGATTTCTCAACTTCCGTGAGTACACGCAATATGTGTTCAAAGGGCGCACACAGTAAAATACTGCCCCATTGAACGACACCGCAAAATATACCTGTTTTGATGAAAGCGGAGATTTGAACTCAAGCGGCACACCATGCATACAAGTTATATATCAATGAATTGCAAATAGATGAAACTTTAAAATATGTGCAATGTATGGGGGTCTTCCGATTCGTTTTTCCGATTTACGAGACCCTAAATAGCAACCGTGCCATTTTCCACCCGTTTTCGAGCCTGCTAACTCATTTACGCCATCTCCATACACGAGGGCCTACTTCTCGTGAAAATCCAAAATTTTAAATTTAATCGTATTACCAATGTGGTAAAGACACATGTACCTTTTATTTGAAAACCCATAATATGGCACTTACAGATCTTCACAAACTAGCACCAGGACCGTTAAAAACATCTCAAAATTAGCTGTTGTTTTATACCGGAAGTAAAACCAATACATGAATTGCGTGGTGATTTAGTGTTGTGCGCCTTTCGAACACAACAAAATTTAACGATTTCTACAAAAAAAACATATAGCTATATTAAATGATTATTTTGCCACCTTTGTGTGAAATTTCAGCGATGTGTTACTACTGTTCCGTTCGGGCAAAATAGGCATGTTTTAAAAAGCCGTACTTGATACCGCATTTTCCGAAAAGCGCTAGCGATCCGTGGCGGCATATGCACGGCAGTGAGCACAGAATAAAAGCAGAAGGCGAAAGTGTTATTTTTCGCCGGATGAAAAATTGAACAATACCACCTTAAAGGAAGTGGAATGGTGCAATTTTATCCCTATATCGTAAATATAAATAAAAAAAATAAACCTCAATCCTAAAGAAAGTATAAGTTATTGTTATAAATTAAATATAAAAATAAATTTCACCATGTTAGAAAAATATTACATTTAGCCACTTATTTTCAAGCTTAATATTGTTACTACGCTCGCAAGATTTTGAAACTAAAACGATGAGAAATGTACACTCGCTGAGAAAAAAATGTTGAAATGAACCGAACCTGATTTGTTCTCATAATAGCACCCTTCTTTCAAATAGATTCTAAAAAGAGCGAATAAAGTTCTGCACAAGATCTAAAGAACACTTTTGGACCATTTGGAGTGAGGGTTTATAAGAATAAAAAAAGATTCGAAGACGACTTTTCAATTTTAGAGTGCCGCGTCCAAAAAGAACTGAGAAGACACCATCCTCTATCGACCCAAAACTAAATTGAGATAGAGATGGGGGGCGGGGGCGATGAAGGAGGACCCTATATGAAATGCGTGTTAGTCTGATGACAGTAATTAACTTTAGATAATGATGCAGCGAGAAAAAGGTAAAAAAGGGGGGTGCCATTCTGTGGTAGGCTTATAGCCATAAAGCCGTTGGTGAACATTTTGGGGGTTTAGGGTAGGGCTATTGTGCTAAAACAATAGCTATAAACATTGAATTTCTTCTCAAAGACTTCAAATGACTATATTTTCTTTAACTATAAAGTAAGCAAATAATGATAAATAGCGCCTCTAACTGAGAAAGAAAAGGGGGTCTGTGGGTGACCTTGATAAAAGGGAAAATAGAGTGTCTGGGTTATTCACAAGAATGTGTTGAAAAATGACGGGATCTTTGGGTGATAGCGATGATGGAGAGGGCGGGGGGGGGGGGGTAAACAGTTAATGATACCCGAATGATACCCGTTTGCTGTCCCCAACCCCCCCCCCCCTACGACGTGTGGATCAGAGCTGGACGATAGGGCGAATATTACAAGTGTATTCAGGTGTGTGCGAGACATTAGGCATTTGAATAGCTCAATACGATCAAACCAAATGTGACCAATTTCAACTCGTTAGGTATAGCCTAGACATTACCACGGGGGCCTAGCCTAGCCCGGGCCGGCCAAGCCTAAGTTTCACATTGTACGCCACACAAGGCTAGGCCATACGGAGATTTTGTATCTTTATTTATTATCCTGGGTATGTTTTAATGTGTTTGGTTATATTTAGCCAAAATAAAATGTATTTTATGGGCGAAAGCCGCCAAGGAGTTCTCTAATTCTGTGCGTACACGCAATATGTGTTCAACGGGCGCACACCAGTTAAATAAACTTGACCCCATTAAAATACACGCAAATATACCTGTTTTGAAGCGAGATTTTTGAACTCAAGGCAGGCAAATTTGGAGACAAGTATATATCAATGCATTGCAAATCGATGAAACTTAACATATGTTTACACTGTATGGGGGGGGTCTTCCAGATTCGTTTTTTCCGATACGAGGACCCTAATAGCAAAAAACGTGCCTTTTCCCACCCGTTTTCGAGCTGCAAAAACTCATTTACCCATCTTCTACACCGAGGGCCACTTCTCCGTGAAAATCAAAATTTTAAAATTTAATCATAATTTAAAATTAGGTTAAAAACGCGTGTTTTTTTGTTTTTATTTGAAAAACATTTAAATGCATTACAGATCTTCAAAACTCGCACAGGACAGTAAAACATCTCAAAGTAGCGGTGTTTTCTACCGAAGTAAAACCATTACATGAAATGCGCTGGTGATTTCGTGTTGTGCGCCCTTCGAAACACAACAAAATTTTAAAACGATTTCTACAAAAAAAAACATAGAGTATTAAATGATTTATTTTGCACATTGTGTGAAATTTCAGCGATGTACTACTGTCCGTTCGGCAAATATGCAGGTTTTAAAAGCCGGGACTTGCTACCGACTTTTTCCGCAAAAAAGCGCTAGCGATCCGCGGCGGCATATGCACGCGCAGTGAGCCGAATAAAAGGTAAAGTGTTATTTTTCGCCGGATGAAAAATTGAACAATACCACCTTAGAAGAGGAAGTGGAACCGTTGCAAATTTATACCTATATCGTAAATAAAATAAAATTCAAGAAACCTCAAAATCCTAAAAGTAGAAGTTATTTTCAAATTAAATATAAAAATAAAATGTCAACCATGTTAGAAATATTACTAATTTAGCACTTATTTTCAAGCTTAATCTTTTTGCTACGCTCGCACGCATATTGAAATAAAAAAACCTAGAGAAAGTACACTCTATGAGAAAAAAGTTGAACCTAGAAACATTATTTTGTTCTCATAATAGAACCCTTCTTTCAAATAGATTTCTAAAAAGAAGCGAAATAAAGTTCTGCAAGCTTCAAAGAACACTTTTGGAACATTTTGAGTGAGGGTTCATAAAAATACAAAAAGATTTCGAAGCGAACTTTTCAATTCAGAGTGGGTCAAAAGAAATGATGTGAGACACCATCCTCTATCGCAAACACTAAATTGCGATAGAGGAGGGGGGGGGGGTGGGGGGGGGTGCGAGTGCAAGGGAGGAATCCTATATGAAATCGTGTTAGTCTGATGACATGAATTACTTTAAGATACAGCATGTATGAAGCGAGAAAGTTGTAAAAGGGGGGGTGCCCATTCGGTGGTGGCTATAGCCATTAAAAGCCTGTGGTGAACAGTTGGGTTGTTAGGGTAGGCTATGTGTAAAACAAACTACAAACAGTGAATTTCTTCTCAAAGACTTCAAAGGACTATATTTTCTTTAACTATAAAGTAAGGAAAATCAATGATAAATAGGCCTAAATGAGAAGAAAAGGGGTCTTTGGGGGAAGATTAAATGGAAAATAAGAGTGTCCGTGGTGGTTTTTCAAAGAATGTGTGTGAAAAATGACGGGATCTTTTGGTGATAGCGATGATGGAGGGAGGGGGGGGGGGAACAGTAATGATGATACCCCGAATGATACCCGTTTTCTGTCCCCACCCCCCCCCCTACGACGTGTGGATAAGAGCTGGACGCGCTAGGGCGAATATTACAAGTGTATCAGGTGTGGAGCATCCTAGGCATTCGAATAGCTCTCAATACGATCAAACCATGTTTGACCGCATTTCCACCTCTTAGGAAGCCTAAAGCCTACCCGGGGCCTAGCCCTAGCCCGGCCGGCCAAGCCTAAGTTTCACATTGTACGCACCACAAGGCTAGGCCATACGGGGATTTTGTATCTTTATTTTTATCCTGGGTATGTTTTTAAGGTTTGGTTATATTCAGCAAATAAATGATTCTTTTTATGGGGGAAAGCAAGGATTTCTCCTAACTTCCGTGCGTACACGAATATGGTTCAAAGGGCGCACACCAGTAAATACAATGCCCATTGAAATACACGCCAAATATAATGTTTTGAAAGCGAGATTGAAATTCAAGCGGCAAAATTTGGCTTACAAGTTATATATCAATGAATTGCAAATCGATGAAACTTTAACATATGTTCAAGGTATGGGGGGTCTTCCGATTCGTTTTTCCGAAACGAGACCCTAAATAGCGCAAACAGTTGCCAGTTTTCACCCGTTTCGAGCCTGCAAAACTCATTACGCATCTTCATACACCGAGGGCCTACTTCTCCGTTGTGAAAATCAAAATTTTAAATTTAATCGTATCATGTGTTAAAGACCCCACATGTACTTTTATTTGAACATAATATTGTAAACGACTTAACCGCGCGTTAGGTAAAGAACTAGA
The DNA here is from genome assembly GCA_023653785.1 of Ophioderma brevispina. Lineage (NCBI taxonomy): Eukaryota > Metazoa > Echinodermata > Ophiuroidea > Amphilepidida > Ophiodermatidae > Ophioderma > Ophioderma brevispina. The sequence goes on along the minus strand of JAMKCH010031363.1, from coordinate 8,212 downwards.
CACTGTAAGGGTACAAAGAAGGGGGTTTAAGGTAGAGTGGACTTGGTACTTTTATAGCAGCATGATAAAAACTTCCAATGAAGAACAGGAAGGGGGTTTTATTGGAGTTTCATTTTGAAAGTATTCGTACCGTGTCAGTCATCACTTTTATTTGTAACTTGGAATTCGTCGCCTGAATCCTATTCAGAGATACACGTCTAGCTTGTTCTCTCTCCTACATACGTTCTCCTTGTTACAACTTCCTCTCTCAAAACAACTCTAAGAACACGCCTAATTTTAGGCTACACAATCTGATTGGTTGGCCAGAGGCGCGCGGCGCTAGCCAAAACAGTAGAATTGAAATTACGCGCTATAGCGTACGGGGAGAGCGCGAGCCGAGAGGGGGAAACCGCTCATCTCAGAGGGATAACCTCCCTCACAGAGGGAGGGAAAACTTCCTCCCCGAGGGAGGGAAACTTCCTCCCAGGGGAGAGGGAGGGAAAACTCCTCGGAGGGAGGAGGAGGCAATTATCCTCCCAAATTAGACGAAGGAGAGCGCGGTATAGCGGCACCGGTTTCGTATAAGCGCTGACCGGGGTATCTCTGGCCTCCCCAATACTGACGGAAATATGACTGCAAATGTTCTATTATATTAAATACTGTGACGATCGGGTCCGTCACACTATCCCCACCTTAGGTTGACACTCCTGGGTTCAACAATCGAGTACCCCAGTATGAAAAGCTGAAAATGTGACGCCGCCATCATGACAACGATTACAAAAAACAATGATAATTATTTACAATTTTTTAAAAATAACAAATCAATAGCCATATAATAATAACAATTCAGTTGAAATAGCATTTAAACCAAAACTGTATATATACATTGGAGGTAACTATTTGAATAAATCCTCTTTAGCGGGGACCACACGTGCGCCCGCACAATAGCGAACTGAGTCGCCTGAGAAGCTCTGTTGCTATTCAATTACACAAGATGCTACCCTGTAATCTTATTACGCGTCCAAAATCAAGTCGGTTTGTGTCCTGGCTGTGTAACATAGGGCATTTACTAAGCATCTGAAGTATGTCTACTCTATTTATCAGACGGCCTGTTACACCGTGTAGTAATTATAATTCGTGGTAATGTAATAAACGAAGAGTAATGTAATAAAATTTGACGTTGTTATTGAAAAAACGCGTAATGTAATAAAAATTGACGCGTAATGTAATAAAAAACATTGACGCGTACTGTCATAAAATGTTCGTGTAATGTAATCAAAAACATTGACGCGAATTAATAAAAATTAACGCGTTAGCTAATAATAACATGACATATACTTTCAAATTTCACATACTTTTCAAGGAAAATTAAAATTTATATCACCCCACCTGCGTATCCAGGGGTGTACCCCTGTACTAACATGCGCGCGCACGCAAAACACCCGGATTCAGGCAGTTTCGGATAAACTTTATTCCACCCGCACCATGGTAGGTAGGTACTTTGGTTTTATTGAACTATGTTTACACTTTAGGTAATGCATGTCTGGTGCACTCCCGTTGCTTTGTATGGCGGTGCGAAGTGAGAGGTAATGTGTAGTCGACCCCCTCTGAAAACAATTTGCAGGTGGATTTTTTCTCAAAAAACTCTGGTCATTGGCGGGTGGTACTAAACGTCCAACCATACAAACCTAACCTGAAAAAAAAAATAAATTCAATTGTACCGATTCAAAAATGGCAACCCCAAAAACGACGGCCATGTATAACGCACACAAATTTCCCCCGCCGAAAAAATGGAAAAAATGGCCTCATAATAGGACAACATAAAACATTTACATTGCCTGAAATACAAATTTTAACAATTTATTGGGGGCACAAAACAAGTTGTGAATAGTGACACATAGTGCTTATTTATGACTATTAGTATAAAACGGCTATGGCATTTTTTTTTCACAAAAATATGCGGCAACTGATATTTAGGCAATTGACATAAAATTTTGGTTACAAAGATTTTAGCCAACGCGAAAAACAAAATGCCGGGTACACAGGACCCCTCTCACTATACACTTTCGCCTTGCTAAAACCCACTTTTCTGGGACATAATTATTATATTGCCAAGTGGCATTTTTACGCTCCCTTTATCATGCAACTAACACCCCGGGTATAGATAGGGAAGGTACAGGGATGGTCCCAAAGGATGGGATAGAGGGGGGGGGGGGTGGGCAACCCCCCCCCTTTCGGAGAGAAGTATCAACAATGCCTAGTACGATACAGGAATATCATTCACAGGCCACTTGATTTTCGGTACCAATGGATAGTTATGGTCTTCCCCTTTCGAAATGAGTACAAATGGCCTAACATAACATTACGTCAGAATGACATAGTTCGTGTCGCAACACGGTTATTAATTTCCATAGACACACAGTTTTGGTAGGGGAAAATTTAATTTTCACCAACAAAGTTAGGAAATCCGATTTTTTCATAACAGGTTTTTTTTTGTTCTGAAGTGATGGGAATGACCTAGTGTTACTTACTCAGATCGGTTAGGTGCCTAGATAATGTTTCTGCGTCAGTAAAATGCAAAATATCAATTTCCAATATATCCAGTATTTTCATAGTATTCTATTACCAAGCATAGTGACGTCATTATGAGGCTGGTAGGCCTACTTGTTTTGATACCAAAGGAAAGAAAAAAACCCCTCGACGTTATCCTGTGGTGCTTAATTTATAGGAATGGGATGTTCAGTAAAGAAGAACACAGGGAGAACCCACCCCCACTTTTCAGGGGTAACCTAGGGTAGCAGGCATAGTATTAATAGCACTGGCTGGCATGATAGTGTGTTCGTCATTTGGTATCCTGTCTGACCAATATTGGTTGGAGTTATCTCCACAGGCTTCCTGGCCCCCCGGGCACCATGGGCGTGGGTTTTTAAATATATAAAGAACAAACCCTGCTGCCAGAAATATTTTTCTGCTTATGTTACAGTAATATGCATCCAAATAAAATTATATAATCAGCAAAACAATAATTAGCCCTTTATTGTGCTGAAAAGAAGCACCACTTCATCATGGCACAATTACTGTACGATTTACTATATAAACTCTTGGCAAGCGCATGTCAGAGATACTGCACCACACCACAATATAAAAAATGATAATGCTGTGCTAAATGTAAATTGGTCCTTCTTGATTAGATTTAAACAACATCAAAACGAAGTAGGCTGGTGAAACGTGTTGATGCATTTCGAAAACCAATGATTTTCCCTAATTTTTCAGAGGAGTAAACCTGAAAATTTTGACGGATAGAAAACAACAACAATTAAATTGGAATTTGCCAAAGGGTTCAAAGCACTAGATGGTACATATTGAGATTTTATGGTTCTCCATGTTACATTCACATTTTCACTGCACATCTCGGTAAACATTCTGATTTCCTTATGATGAGAGACGAATCATTTGAAAGACATTTAATCTAAATACCGACACCACTTTATGATGAGCTATTAGATCAATGATGGCCTCCCAAGGCCTCCATTGGCCCACTGTGATTTTGGTGAAATCAAAATTCCTTAAGAAGATGTCGTAGATGTCCTAAAATCAGGTTAGAATTTAGTTAAAGGGGGGGGGGTGGGGTGCATGGGAACCCATGAAATCTGCTAGTCTAACCCCCATGACCTTTCCACTATATCATCGTACGATACTGGTATAACGTAAGTTGACCTGTTGGTTAGGTAATATCAAAACAAAGGAAATTACCGTAAAAACTGCCGAAAAAAAATGATAATTTCTTCTCATTAATGGGTCAATGGCATTTAAGTTGTTCATTGATGATTGAGAAATATATTGGGCTTAAAGGAACACGAACCATGTTATATACTTTGAAGAACATATGCAAGGCAATGTGGATAACAATCAGTGAGGCTAGGGACGGGGGCACACACCAACCATTTGGAGGTGGTGGACGCGTATGTAAGGCTGGTAAGACCCTTTTTTCAGCATAGTTGTAATCAAGACCCATATTTAAACTGTACCCAAAGGCCCCATATTTTTTGAAAATTTTACCAAAATTTCACCCAAGGAATTTTTTTGTTAATTTAGCAAATTTGCCACCGAACCCACCTGTTTGTTTTTTTTGACAAAAGTTGGCTTGCCTCTCACCCAAAGACCCCAGTGGTGCCAATAATATCCTCTGTCGCCGAATGCCCCATGTTTGGAAGCGCCAGCCCTTGCACCATATGCATTTCATATGTGTGAGGGCCCGCGCACGCGTTATTTTTTTTTTTAAAATTAGGTTAAAAACGCGTGTTTTTTTGTTTTTAATTATAATAATTGTAGTCAGGCCCGTAGCAGGAAGTTATTGGGGGGGGGGGTGGATTGCCAGAAGTGGAACCTTTCGAGAAGGGGCAAATTCGGCATATGTAATAATATTTTACTTACATTAGTGCAATTTTTAAACATTACCTGGTTTTTTTACAAAACACGGCAAAATTTATTAACATTACGCGTCACTTTTTTACGCGAAAATAGATTGTGTTATATTATTTTCGTGTTGTAATGTAAATAATCGAGACGCTTAATGTAATAAAATTCCTGCCCTAGGAATGTAATAATCGACGCGTAATTAATAAATTTTGCACGGCTGTTGTGTGTAAGGTAATTGTAATAAAACTGGTATGTAATCACCATGCGGCGAAATGCATTAATATTTATTAAATACGCGGCATGTTAGTACATATACCTGTTTTATTACACAAAACCGCACATTTATTACATAAACACGTCATTTGTTACGCGACATATATATTGGAATTTGTAATGGAAAATCGACGCGTAATGTAATTAAATCATTGCCCTGTAATGTAAAAAATGGGCAATGTAAATAAAATTGCAGCGAAATGTAAGAATATTTATTACATTACGCGTCACTTTGTAACGCGAAATATATGTGTTATGTTTTTTCGGTAATGTAATAATCGACGCGGAATGTAATAAATTCTGCGCGTGTAATGTAATAAAATGGGCAATGTAATAAAATTGCGCGTATAATGAATAATATTATTACATTACGCGTCACTTTGTTACGCGAAAAAGATATGTGTTATTGTTATTTTTCGTGTAATGTAACACATCCACGCTCGTAATTGTATAAATTTGTAGGTAAGTACTAAAAACGGGTAATGTAATAAAATTGCCGCATAATGTACTAAATATTTTATTACATACGCGGCAATTTTTATTACAATACCTGTTTTTTATTACACAACACGGCCAAAAAATCTTATTACATTACGCGTCACTTTGTTACATTACGCATCACTTTGTTACGCGAAAATATTTATTGTGTTATGTTATGTTCCGTGTAATGTCATAATCGACGCTTCATGTAATAATTTCTGACGTGTTGGCTAGTAATAAACGGGTAAGTTATATAATAAAATTGCCTCGTAATGCTAATAATATTGTATACTTACTCGCAATTTTTATCGAAAATTAAATAGGACCCGCTATAGTCCGAAAATTAAATAGGTCCTCGATTCCGAAAATTATGTAGGTAGGGTTGCAGAATTTGCCACATTGGGTGGTACAGGGCTTTCCCATATTGGGACTAGTGGGACCATTTTGGTTTAATACTCGGTAGCCGATTTGTTGCATATCGGAATAGCAAACAAGTGGCGTAACCAGAACTTTGCAAAGGGGGGGGAGGCATTTTTCTTGAGGGGCGTGGAATTTGGATATTCTTCTAATAGACACTGTACAAATGGTCAGTTCAATTGGTCTGTTCAAAGACACTTAGCCAGTTTTAGCCAATGCGATGGGTAGTGATGTGTACCCCGTTTGGAAAGTCACATCCCCAAACACCAGTGGGTGGGGCAGTGGGTGGGGGGGGGTCGCCCCAACACACCCATCCCTTAGTTAACATTCTAAAAAATCAAGGTTGAATAATGTTGATAAGATGAAGGCACCCCAACGGACCAGGGGCGGTGATTTCCTTGGTAAACACCAAAAATGACCAAATACACAGAGCCGAAGCACATCCACCAAGATTAAGGGTGTTTTCAAGAATAAATTCGAGTCATACATAAGAGGATAGACAACGGACGAACCGGCGACGGACGACACACACTGCACGCGCAATAACCGACGGACACACCACGGCGCACACCCTCAACGAACACAAACATACACTCACAGCACACCACAAAACAAAGTCGCTAGGCCTGCTAACAGTTAAACTAATCCATACAAATGCCATGTTTATTACATAACGCGTTAATTTTTATTACATTACGCGGCAATTTTTTTTTATTACTACACAAAATTTTTTATTACAGTACGCCAATTGTTTGTTTTATTACATTACGCGTTCAATTTTTATTACATTACGCGTTTTATTAATTACATAACACGGGTCAAAATTTATTACACATTACGCGTCGGTTATTACATTACAAAACAACAAACGAAATTTATTACTAACACGTGTTAACACGGCCTTAAAATGTATTATTCTGATTCAGTGAAAGCCATTACAATCCCATATCAAGATAACGATAGTTAGGTGGGGTCTAATATTTTTAAGGGAGTTCCCCACTTATCACCATAACTTTATTGGCCTTACCACCTGTTACAATATGGACAACAAAGATGGCCAGAAACAACTGTTTTCTCATGTTGTGCATATTGTAAGCTTTCGAGTATGGCCAGATACGATTCCACAAGTTCATAGACGCGTGCACGGGGTGTCATAAACAGACGAACGACTATTAACAAATCATATACTTTGCTCGCCCGCTGTGAATTTTATATATTTAAAGACCATCTATCTAATTGCTACAAATATGTACACATGAACACCAAAATGCTAATACTAAAATACTAATTCTATAAAGTGTTGAAGTGCCCATTCTTTCATCTATTTCCATTTCCACATTGTGTTACAAACATTTGTAACATCAAAATCACGTAGTGCAATAAAATGTAGAGCATAACATGTTTATCTTTCTCAAAACAGCTAATCCAAATATCATGGCTTAGTTTTTGAAGTTAACACGTGCCAGATCACTACACACCTAAGCACATACCGTTGATTTTTTGGTATTTTATAATGATAATACCACAATAATTCAGAGGTGGGCTAATTAAATTTTGTTGCGGGTCCCCTTGAAATCCAAATGGCGGCCAAAATGGCCGCCGTTTTGGCTACGACCGTATTTTGAGGATAAGTCCTGTGTAGCCTCCAATCACCTCGTTCTTGGTGTCATCTTGAGATAATTTTATTTCTATATGAATGATAAACCAACATTTTGTGGGTTTCATTGTTATCTACACTCCGTTTTGGGTCCAAAATTCATATTTTTGCCATTTTTTTCAAAAATATGATGCGGACTGAAATACGTTCTCCCCCATATAACCAAAAGTGTTCTTCATAATTGATCAAGAGACTCTCAGAATTTTGCCCACATATAATAATGCATTTTGTGGTGAAAAGCACAGGACATACAATTTAACTTAAAAGTTAAGTGTCCTAAGAATTAATTGGGTCTTAATCACAAAAAAACATGATTTTGCACATTTCTCTTCTCTAACACATGAACAAATTGTGTGTCAATACATATGAAATGGCTCTATGACTTTTTTGATCATCTAACTATAAATAAATGTTTAATTTCAGTGCTGCACGGCCTTAGATTTCAATTTTTTTGTGGCGGTAAACCTCTCAATCCAAGATGCGGGGGCGGGGCCAAAATGGCCGTGTTTTGACACAAATACATATTTAAAGATAATATTTGAAGACACCTCCAATCATCATGTGGTATATGTCATTTTACACAGCAATAAAATTTTTCTACTTGATGTTTTCATCATCACTTTCAAACCTTAATGTTTTACATCTTTAAATAGACCTCTACTTAAGCAACTGCATGGTAGCCATAGTGTTAAAACCGCTGCAATTGTGCAGTTTTGCCAGAATTTTGGGGGATAAAACTATAATGAATTGGTTACGTTTGTTGCCCATACTTATGCAATATACACAAACACGATTAAACCAGTCTTTGTCCTTTTCTCAGCTCTGTATTGTTCTTCCCAACTATAATGCAAAGAAAAACTACAGCTAATACAAGGTGTATCTGATTTAATAGGCTGGTTCTTGCACTCTCCTTTGGAGATGTGGCAATCCATGTACTGTCCTTTCCCATCCGTTGTTTCTTGCACCCCATTAGTTGGAAAGTGCAAT
>JAMKCH010031362.1:0-17085 GCA_023653785.1 Ophioderma brevispina | reverse complement strand
TTGGGGGATGAGGCAGTGGATCATGAAATGCCCCTTTTAGTAATCAATTTTATCAATTACGATTGTTCTTACCGTAATCATAGTGAACAACTACAATAAGTGAAGCTAGCGAATTGAGAACTTGGGCAATTCTCTTAATTCAACACCCACAATGACTTCCTTAAATCTCATAGTGGGTTTTTTTTAATTTGATTTATTTTCCCTTTGCTCCCCATCCCAATCATAAAAACAATTACAAAAAATGGAAAAAAATACTAAAAAAAGCAAAATATAACAAAAACCAAGGAGAAAAAAGAGAAAGTTATTTTCCTGTAATGAATAAAGAGAACTCAATCCCACATGTTTATTTTGAATCCATGCAATCACACAATTTCTTTTTAAAGGCTATTTTTTTCACACTTTTACCTTACACCCTACCCCCGCACGTAAACAATGGTCCATGTCACGGGTTCTTTTCTGCCATTTTCGATTCATTAAATTATGAGAAAATACCCATTCTAAAAGCCGTAACATCACCACAGTCACTTCATCACATTTCCCCTGATTTGGTAATGCATAGCAACGCCTGTCCGTTTTTATCTGCAACAATCACCAGCATAAGCCATAACTTGCAAGAACATGTGAGCTGCTTTACTTTTTGGGTGGCAACTGGACGCGTCCTATTTCATTGCCATGCACAATCGAATCATCTCACTCGGTATGGAATACACTCATGTTTTATTCAATGTCATAACCAATGGAAAATCAATCTTCCGCTTCCCCCAAGCGATACAAGCAACAAATATTTAATTAAAATCCACGCGCGATCACAGAACGACTGCGAGGTATTCTATTGGTTGGTGTGAAGTAGGCAACGTTCCCCGCCAAAGTTACATGAAAATCCAGCAAAGATTCACATATAAGCATTTAATAAGTTGGGCAGACCGACAGACCGACTTGACAGATAAAGGTACAGCCCCAATGACATAAGCTAAAGCCCCAAGTTTTGCCGCCTTGCGGAAATTCCGCGAAAATTGCGAAAAAAATTTCATGTTAAACGCGGAAAATGCAATTTTGAGATGAAGAGAGAAAAAAATGTCAAAAAGTAAAATTACTTCACTTTCCCTAAGTAAAATCCTAAAATATAACAATGGGATTCATAATATAACAAATGAGCATGTTTTAACATGCCATGACCCCTATCGTATCTCCAAATCCCACCTGATTTAGAATTCTATAGCATCAGAAGTAATATCAAGACTATTGCTACAAGCTGCATCGCGCGATCTCTTTGGACTGTACATTGCGATCACGATGATCCGACTCCCATTTTGCTTCGAAAATGACGCATGTGGGCAAAAATTTACTTTGCGCATGTCTCATCAACCTAAAAATAGATCGTTGCGTATTTTCCAAGACTCAATAACCACGTGTACGGGTGAAACGACTCACTAGATCGTATTTACTCGGGTATCACAGCCGGCCGATTTTCGTAATTAACAATTGAAATTATGTCTTTTAAAAGGGCTGCAGGTTAATTCTTCACCTAGTAAAAAGCTTTGTAATGTAAGCATGATATGTACTGCATATGGCGGTGTCATCGATCGCGATTTGCAAGGGGGTTACGGTAGCGTTTGTAGGAGTTGAAAGTCGCAAGCATTTCAAGGCAATAGCGAAAAATGCGAGGGAAGGAAAATTGCCATTTTCGGGAAAATTTCACAAATGCGGAAAAGAAAACAAAAAAAGCGGAATTCGCCCATTTTTTAAAAGCGGGAAATTGGGCTTAACATAAGCCAACAATGAACACAATAGTTGTTATTTAGATTACAACTCTCCTTACTGGGTGTTATTTTAAAGGCCAAGGCTATCCAGATAGCCACATAAGATTGTTACACTCATTTCTTTTACTCCTACTGGTAAGTGGCCTTCGCGGAGATTTAAAGATGTAAATCAACCAAATACGGGTTGGTCGTAAGAATGCGAACAAGTTATTCAGCGACACATTCAATTCTCTGCCTTAGTTAATATATGAAGGCCAGACCATGGAAATCTTCTGGTTAAAAAAAAGATAGTCACTTAACGCAATAATTGCACATGTTTTGAAGAGCGCCCCCAATTTCAAACGTTGATATTTTGCACAGTTACGTTGGTAATGTCTAAGAAAATTTTAACTGCAAACGAGAATGCTAAGAAATGTGTATTTATCATAAAATAAGCGATTTTGATGAGGAATTGGGATCACAAGATTGAAACTTAACGGCAGAGCTGGAAAGCTATGTTTATGTCCGTCCATGTTTGAAATAGTTCCACCTTGAGAAATATACCTCTAAACTTGACTTGCCTTGAACAATAAAACAACCTAATTGGATGAGCGTTAGACATGTACATGGCGCCTATTTCCCGGCTATTTCCCATTGGAAGGACATTTCCAGCAGCCGTGAATTATTATCGGGATCCCAATTAAGTAATTATCTTAATTACAAATTCCTTCGTTGTTACACACAGACATTTCGAGCTTAACCATTAACAGGTTAATTTTATAGACCAGTTAGCAAGCAACCGTGGAAAAATATCAATTTTTTGAAAAATTGGGGAGCTCTTCAAACCAGGCGGTTCTAGAAAAAACAGTGTCGCCCTGGTTGTGCGTACTTATTTATATAAAATTGGAATAAAGAACAAAAGCGCGTGAGAGACAGTGTATGTTTTGTAGCCTGAGTGCATTTCAAAAAGGTTAAAAAAACAAGAAAAGGTTAACTGAAATTATCTCAAAACAATATGCAAATTAGTAATTAAGGCATTTAAAGAGGACATGAAGCAACTGAAAATCAACACCATTTTGTGGGAATATTGTTGGACCTCTACTCTATCACCCTACCAAAATTGAAAGTAATCAGGACATAGCGAAAGCATTTTTTTAAACCAACTGTATGAAAAAAATATGCAACAAACATAAGCTAATTTTAAAATTACATGGAATATGCAAAATGGCTCATGTTGCAATAAAGCAGCCAAAGATACCACACAACTAGCTCTTTGCCACCTACCAAGTTTGAGTAAATCGGGCATAGCGTTAGCAGCAGAGCATTTAATAAAAGTAATTGAATGTCTGAAAAATATGCAAAATAAGCTAATTAGAATTCATGAATATGCCATATGCAGCCAAACGCTACACATGATACTTGTGGCACCAGGGGCAGGTAGTCCCCGCGCGCGTGGAATGTTTTTTGCAGCCCAGTTGAAAAAACAAAAAATGGCTGCAGAGTGCGTATTTTCATTCGCCCTAAAAAACGTACGGCGCTCAGCAAAATTGTAATCGCTGGTCCGGAGAAAAACACATTTTACAAACATTCAGTGTTTGTATTGTTTGTCTGTATGTGTTTTCATTTGGTACAAAACAAACGAACAAGTTTGAATTTAATTCTTTTCTCCGCATTTTTCCTTCCGGTAATTTTGGTTCTTACGCTTCTGACGATTTACAAGTCTTTTAAGCTATGCATTTCAAAAAAATAGGTCTGTATCGACAAAGATAAGACTCATCAAAGAAATACAACTATTAAAAAAAAATGAGTCGTTTAAATAGAGAAAACAAAAAATTGTGAACATAGTTACCTTAAAGAAGGTAAGGTAAGTAAAAATCAATATAAACAAATGTGGAAACAAAAGGCAAATAATACCAAAATAAGTAAAAAGAAAAAAAATCAATAGTTAGCTATTCAGAATTATCCACTTTTATGTTTTCCACTACTGACAGAAAACTATCAGAAAATTTTAAAAAACTTGTTATTTTCTTTTTATTTCTATTTTTTACTGATTTGTTTGTCCACCTTGTAATTATTTACTAAAAAGGACGAAAACAAAAGAGAAAAGAAATTAAGAGGAATGAACAAACAAAATGGGTTTTTAAAAAGAGCAAAGAAAGACGAAAAGAATTTATAAATAAAAATAACAACAAAAAGAGAGAAAGAAAACGCTAAATTAAAAACGAGAGCATCAAGGAGCTGTGGTTACTCAAGATTGTGGTGTGAGCTGTTACAATGAAGTGAAACACTTATGGTAGGGCCTACAGCAAAAAAGGGCATGCTAAGTGATAATTCCCGCTCCTAACGTCCCTTAACTGCATTTGTTTTTAATTTTTCTTTAAAGGTGATTGTTTGGATTTTTGTTTTTGGGTGAAATTGCCCTAGATCGAACAATAATGCTACAACCTTTTTTGCGGTGATCGTTCAGTATGGTAGTCTTTTCCGAAAAGGTGTGAGGGATATAGCCTATAGCCAGTGAAATTTGTTAATTGTTAAGCCAAACAAAAAATCAAGTTTGTTTCCAGTAGGTTAAAACCTAACTGTAAAATGCATCTTTTTCATTTTAATTTTAAAAAATAAATTGAAAAGGGTTCCCCACGAAATTGCTCAAATTGGCTAAATGGTAAGTTAAGACAGTTGCAACCTATACTTGATTGTCCAATTAGTAGTTTATAACAAAAATAGTGATTTTGGGATCCACTTGGAAATCTTATTTCGTTTTTGTCTACAAATGCAAATCTCCTCAGTAAATAAAAGAAAAACAACAAAAATATGTAAAATGATCCAAAATTAATGTTATGTGGCCTACACTGGCAAAACAAACTTGCATCCCTGTGATGCCACTACTCCATCACCCAACCCATCACCCAACCATGGTCCTGTATCCCATCAATTACTCCCACTGACTACCCACACCCATCAACTCCATCACACCATGGATACTGACTTTGTCCTTGTAAAACCACTTTTCAGTAACTCCATCAACCAGGGGCAGCAAAACTCTACAAGACTAATTAATATAGGTTAAAAAAAAATAATTTTAGGCACAATTTATTGCTTAGGTGTGTATCTCAGGGGATTAACACTAAAATTTAGATGACATTGAGGAATAGAAGGCTTGTGTATGGCCAGGCCAGGGAGATTAGTAAAGAAATTACTTACAGTACCATTAACTGCTGTTTTCCCTCAACTTTATTTACAACTTGAAGAAAAAGGAACTTTCTTCCATTTGACACCTTTTCCCCAATTTTTCAATTTCCAGAAATTGCAGAAGCAAAACTACATCCGCACGGTCATAATGGTCAAAGTTATTAAACCCTGATCTATGTTGGAGCTAAATTGGCATTTGTATAGGCATTCCCCTTCCTGTCACCACCAATTACTACAAATCAACCAACCATTGGGTTTTTTATGAAAACTTTCCTCCCTGTCACCACAGTTCATGACAAGTATTATGCACTGAGCCGTCAAACTGAAGTACTTATAAATTTTGTCGTACAGAATCTCCTGCAACTTTTGGTCTTTGTTTTTTTTTTTTTAATCTTCAGAAAATCTCCCCCTGTCACCTTAAACCGGGGGGGGGGGGATTGGAGTTGAGCCCCAAAAAAATGGGGTCTCCGCACTAGTTGTCAGAATTTCAGAAAATACGCTGCGATCTCCTCATTTTCTAGCTACTTTTTGAGGATTTTTGAATAAAATTTGTTAGAAGATTGCTTTGACACTGGAAAGTAGGGTCTCTGAAAATGAAATGTTTTCTAAAATGGGAGTCACTGGAACTGATAAAAGAGCCTGAAATAGGGACTTATAGTCAGTCCATAACCATACTTCCTCCCAATGTGAGAATCATCCTTCCTACTTCCTCCAATTATGGAAGAACCCCCCCCCACCCGTACATTTAATTGTTTTGCCCTGTATACCCACATTTTTTAATTGTATCTACCCCATTTTTTACATTACCTTAATTTCCATTTCACCACACACACAAACCCTGCAATCACACACACAAATCCCACATAGTAGCAACAAAATAATATTTCATAAAAATGATGAAGGGGCATTCAACAAAGGAGAAAAGAATCACATTTTAGTGTCATACAAAGAAAACTTTTCCTAAATTTAAGAAGTAACATACTCCATGTGTGACAAAATATATGTTTATTGCACTACCACCGGTACCTACTAGTGTAAAAATACTAGGGCATTGCTATATATGAAGAAATGGTGTGACAGGGTCTGAGTGACCCTGGCTATCTATACCAACACAACATCCAGGCCAACACACGTACACTTGACAGTTTACTGACCTGGATGTCCAAAAATGGTTCCCTGTTCTTGGGGTAGAGACCCTACTAACAATACAAGCAAAGAGTACCAGACAACTAAGGAACCAAGAGTCTTGGACTAGTCTAACACGAAAAATGTGTTTACAAGTGATACAAGTTTAACACTTTCTGTGCGTTTCTTGATAGTTATCCTGTTTCTGCGGGTTAAACTGTATTCCAAGGGGGGTGAGTGTTTTTGGCCCTATAGACCCTTTTGCTCGACGCCTCCATATCACTGTTTTGTTTTCATACTGTGTCGTAATGGAAATAAAGTGTTGATGAACATATTGATCTATCACCCCACTCTGTTATAGACTTACTTTACTTCGTAAGCCAAAAAAACAGAAATAAAAAATCATTTAAAGCTTGAAAACATCCTATCGGCACGATCAATATGATCTGGCTCAACACATGTGATTTTTAACTGTTTCATTTCGTCTTCTTGAATGTCCTATTTACAAACGGTTGGTTTGATCTTATCATTTTTATTTTTTTCTAATTGTGTTTTTGCAGATGTAATTTCAGGACAAAACTTCTCAAAGTTTAAATATTTATGCTGGCATAAATAGATATCAGGACAAAACTTTCTCATCTCAAAGTTATTAACTATGCTGAACATTAATAAAATATCACTTTGGGGTGTGTTGGTTTATTTGTTTATTTATTTTTAGGGTCAGTCGTTTTTTATGTGTTATTTGGTCTTGCTGGTCCTACTCATGTGTCTGCAAGTTTTCCGTTGTTTGTAATTTGATAGTGTTTTGATTTTTTGATAAAGCACATAAACTACGACGGGAAAACGAAGAAAAACTAAATGAAAGAAACGACAAGAAGAAAGAAAGAACACTAAAGAAGCAAAGACACTCAAAGGAAAGAACACTAAAAGAAAGAAACTAAACGAAAGAATAAAAATAAAAACTAAAAAGAAGAACCCTAAAACTAAGAAAAAACTAAAAGAAAGAAAAACTAGAAACTAAAGAACACTAAAAGAGAAAAAACTAAAAAGAAGACACTAAAAAGAAAGAAAAACAAACAGAAAGAACACTAAAAAGAAAGAACAACTAAAAAGAAACACACTAAAAGAACACACTAAAAAGAAAGAACACAAAAAGAAGAAAGCTAGAAGCAAGAAAGAAAAATAATAAATTGCAATTTCTTGTTTATATTTTTATGTTTATTAACGCTGATGTTCGAGGTCAATCGAAACATAAAAGCAAACTGTGGCATGAAAATACTAAGCAACATGTGAATACCAATCGAAATCCACGCGCAGAAACTGGTCCGGTTCTATTTACGCTGCCATTTGGTCGTAGAAAATCGCCACGCTTCAAGAAACCCAAATTAAACCCAAATCGCTCGAGGATGCCGGGAAATATCCGCAACGCGTCGGTGCGTAGAACAACTAGCACGGCTTCGATCGAATCGGGCTAGTCGCAACTCTAGTTAGTTATATAGCTCGGGGTGGCAACCTTACTCTATCACCATATCAGTTAGAAATTGGGCATAGCATTAGGCCAGCAGAGCATTTTTTAAAAGGTGAACCAAAAGGTTGAAACAAATATGCAAATCAAGCTAATTTTAAAATGCTGAATATGCAAATAATGCAGCAAAAGGTAACATGCTATGTGGCACCTTACTCTCTCACCTTATCAATTTAGAAGTAAATCGGGCATAACGTGTAGCCAGCAGAGCAGTTTTAAAAAGGTTAAACGAAAGGTCTGAAAAAAATATGCAAATAAGCGAATTAAAATTCATGGAATGAAAATAATGCAGCAAAAGTACACATGAATTGTGGCACCTACTCTATCACCCATCACGTAGAAGTATAAATCGGGCATAGCGTTTAGCCAGCAGAGCAGTTTTAAAAAGGTTAACGAGTCAGACGGGCGGACGGACGGAAGGACGAACGGACAACGAATTTGTTTCGACTAGTATGTGCCTCCATGAACATTCGTTCAGGCGACACAAAAATGTGCTCAATATTGCTTTAAAAAAATAACATCACGGTCGGAATGAGGCCAAAGCGTCACAACAATGTCATGAGATCACCTGAGGTGCCAACATGCACCCCACCCCCCCCCCCCCCTTCCACCAAGTACATCATCATAGCTTACGGAACTCATACGTGCATGCAAGATATTAAGGTTAAATTTTGACGGCCAATGGTCATATGAGGTCACCAAGGTTCACACAAGGTCACCAAAATGTCACACCCAACCCTTATCCCTCCTTTCCACCAAGTGACATCTTAGAGGTTTGAATCAACAAAATAATGGTCTGTAGTCAGTAGTATGACAGGATAGAGGTAAAGTTAGCTTACGTTCACCCTCTTACACTAGCTTATTTTGACACAAAGGGCAATTTTCACACCATTAACACATTATGACATTTTTTACACCAAACAGATTGTTGGGGCCCTTTTATCATTATGTGCCTGCTGTTCATCAGTCCCACAAGTCATCACGACAGTCCATCATCAGGCAATTTTCCAATATTTGACCCATTTACACCACTGTTTGGCATGGGTTTCAGGGACCACATTTCGTCTTTAAAACCATTTGCTTTACATCTAGCAAAGCTTTGATATAAAAGCATTTAATCACTGTTCACAAATGATATGTATGCAGTGTACAATATACCAAGTGTCCCGCTTAGGGATTTAGATCTGCCAAGGATGTAGTTTATAATCATAACTCCCAATTTAATATTTTCTCACAATATTCCTCACGAAGATTGCTTCTAGTTTTTATAGTTTAACAAGAAACAAGGCCTGATAGCACTTCAACGCCGACATCCTTTTTCCATTTTTCCCATGTATCGCAGTGTACAATCTCCTCAAAAGAACTCGTTCGAGGGGACCATTTGTACTATAGCTAAGAAATTGGACAAAAACTTGCCTGGAAATCTTGTTTAAATGCACTACAGGCTACACTCCCACCACAGTTTCTTCTCAATATGCTAAACTCATCATAGGCTTCATGGCTGAACTTTAAGGATGGAGTGTATATGGAAATAGTATAAATGCATAGTATTTAATGGGCATGGATTGCATGGAATGATCAGGTAAGCAAGGTAAATCAAGTTCAACATATGTTAACATTAATTTTGGTTATTTTTTAAAATACAGCATCAGCTTTTTAAGCACTCCAAAATTCATGTTTTCATATCACTATTCAGTGGAATTGCTGAAGGTGTGTGTCAAGGAATAACCATTACTATCTGTTTATTGATCTTATTTTTTATTAGCCTATGTATATCAGGATTATTTCACCTAAGTGCACAGGTTTTAAACCCAGGGAGTTAGAATCTGGGTTATTATGAGTGAATCCAATTGTACAGGTAGGCTTTATATTAGAGCCCATAATTATTTGAAAATAATCAAAATATTATTATTTATTATTATTATAATAAACAGGCGAGCCAACTCAATGAAACTTAAGAATGTTTGCCTATTCATATGTACCTTAAAAGCGACAGATTTTCTGAGGATACAAAAAATTTCTCCCAATTTGCTAATGGTACACTACGTTCAATAGTATCAAAAAATTACCTTATTGCCACCCTAAACATGTATTACACTGGATGCGTTATCGTGTCTTCCTACCTACACATGCTCACACATTTACTACTAACAAGTCATTTGCCTGAGCACTTGTACATCAAGCCAGGTACTCACAGCATATTACATTCATAGCATCTCTTTACTCATTATGCACGGCTGCCCACACTTAAGTAGTATTCAAAACATGTATTAAATAATAATATGCTTACTTTTAAAAAATTATTGGATTTCATAATGTCAGTTAACTTGACACAAAATAGCTATGCAAAAAGAAGAACACCGCTACTCAGGTTTGTAAGAGGCCATCAGAATTTTCAAAGACAACTGACAACACTAACTCAAATCAATCACTTTTTGATCAGTTTGATTTTTCAAGTACGGGGAAAGGAAAACTGGTGCATTTATTTGAAAAACTAAAAAATATAAGAAACCTTACCCATAGGTAGTGCCCAGATGACCAGAACCATACTATTTTGCTAGGGAAAAAATACAAAATCTAGTTTGAAATGAAACGGGAAGTAGTATTGATTCGTATTGCCCTAGACTTCTTAAATTTATTTAACGAAACAAGGGTCTGCTTACCGTATAGAAAGTTCAAATAAAATATTTTTTATTGAATTCAACCTTTTAAATTACAGGTACAGTGGTGCCCCTTATTGGATACCAACCTTTTCAAAATAAAAAATTGAATTTTATGATTTTTTCGTTATTTTTAATGACTTTCAAAATTACAGTAGTATGTCATTTGTCATAGTGGGTGTGTGTGTGGGAAATTCATACAAAAATTAAAAAAACTACCAAAAAACAAGTGATTACAGATTCCGGGATGTGATTATGTCACAAGATACTAGATGACCTTTGACCTCACATGTATTGGAGGTATTCCAAAGGCCATGCATCTCCTCACACCCGCCAAAAAACATCATTCTTAACACCTATAGATTCCATATGCGACCAGAATTTCATGCTGATAATTATGTCCCCAACCAAGGTCACATGACCTCAGATGACCCTTGACCATATGGCAATGAGGTGGTAGTTCCAAAACTCCAACTCATCGTTCCTTTTAAATTGCATCAAAGTATTAGACCTTACTACGACTGAAAATATGTGAAAATATGAGGGGTTAATTAACATGTTATTGTTAACATTTTTTTTGCACATACACCCATCTAAACATCAAACATTCCATCTGAATTTGCATTTATCCATAGTACCCTTTATACTCATCAACTTCATTGGAAGGGAGGACAGCAATCATTTTGCAATCCCTACTTTTACATTATGCCTAATTCAAGTTTTTATCCATCAAAAATAGATCAGGGCCATCATCATGATTCCCATCTCACTGATCTTTGCTAAATTCAGTCAATGAATATGGGGTATAAGTCAATAAACACAGGAGCACCCCAGGGTCACCGAGGCATTATCTTCATCTTGTAACATGCAGTCAGCAGGTAATTGAATGACAAGAAGAGGAAATAGACATGTCAATTGTTGGAAACCCACATTTCATCTCTGTTCATTATGCGCCATAGGCTGGCTTTTTGACAACTCGATGAGAGAACACTGTTTGAAGCAATGATTAAATATAGCAGGATATAAACAAGAGACTCCGTTCATTTAATTTTTACTGTGACAGCTATAGATTTATGGTGTGCAGAGACAAAATACTGTAATGCGATGCCAACTATACAAGTTTGATTTCACATCAATTTTTTTCACTTATTGCCAATGCTGCCATTTTTGCAGATGTTAATTTTGTGAAGCTGCTGAATTCTACTCCCGAGGATTAATCACACAAATCAATTGATGGCAAATTAATTTTCAAATCTAAGGCACTCAAGAAATCCATGAAATTAAATTGCTAACGCGAAAGTTAAACTTGCTTTGAGATTACCCTCCTCTCTATCTTTTCAAATATTTAATAATACAAGATTTTAGATATTGAAGGATGTTTCTTCTGTGGGGGTTAGCACCTCTGCTGCCTAAAATTCTCCTCCCTACATTTCTCCAGAAACGGGCGGATCCACGCCCTGAAAAATGCCAACCATTGACCGGGGGCTGTGAAGGTTAGTCATGGTAAAAAAATTGGCTGATTTTACAGATTGTGGCCCAAATATACGGGGGACGCACGCCCCACCACAAAAAACCAACCCCCTGGATCCGCCAGTGAGAAATGTTTTTCAGGTACGTCATTATCTCCCCTCCCTAGATACCAGTGAATAACATGTAACAGCTGTGGATACTAGCACACAAGCAGCTACTGGCGAATAATATAATGCACAAGTCAAGCATATCTGTTCTCATGGATATACAGGAAAAAAGAATATCCCTAAAAAAGCTCAAAATTTCAGATCTACTGCAACATGAATCTCGTTTTATCACATTTTCAAGAAATTATTTTTGTGAATTGAAGTCGCTCACAAAATTTTGACCAAAAATAATTGTTCACAAAATTATGTTGCTTTTCAAATTACAGTAGCCAATCAACATTATAACTCTAGCCTTGAGTATCATAAATAATTGCACTATGACTAAATATTTTTGTCATTATTTACGTAAGAGACCTATTTTATAGTTTTCACATGTACAGCTTCTAAGCAACCCATTTACAGCTCGGACACTGATGTAGCAGCCTACAGCAAGCTGTAGTAATATGCAATAGTCACTATCAAATCACCATATGGTATGGCTTTCTAGACTCGCATCATATGCACTGAGGAAATACAAGTCATGAATACAGAAGCTGGCCTTGTATGTATGTCAAAATCATACCCACTCTTTGGCAGGTGGTTCTTAGAATAGACAGGGAAAAAAGGTTGGCTCACACCCATGTGCTTCTACTTACATACATGGAGAGTCTGAAGGGAAATGAGGGACAAATTTATGGTACTTGTTACTATCTGTTAATGCTTCAGGATAAAATGTGACAGCAGATATATTTGTTTGCTTGTTGGCGGAAGGAGGAAACTGATGCTCACAATAATTCAACTCATCCATCAAAGGGACTAGGTGTCAGTAAATCATTGATTATTTGCCTTGTTGCTTTCCAACAACTTGGTGAAACACCGTAACTGATTTTCACCTTTAATTCTTTTCAACTGTAGATGTGCAATAAACATAACACATATACACACACATGCATACACACACAAACACACATGCAGTCTTGCACACATGCACACCTCCCCCCCCCCCAACCCACACACACACAGGTCTATTTGCAGGATTTTATCAAACATGAAGTAGGTGATTGACCCTTACAACCCTGGGTCTGTATAGTGATAACATATTAAAGGTGCATTTCGTGATTTCAGGACCTTCTGTTTTATTCAGTTATCACTAGATATCCTTTAGAAAAGCTTATTCCCAAAATTTGAGCCGATCCCGATCTTGCGGTTTTGTGTTATGAGCAATTGCTCGTTTCCCACGGTCCCATAGGTTACTGTGCTGTAATTTGTCTGTTTACTGACAGAAAATACAAAATTGTGAATTTCTTACAGATGCGACCGAATTTGCACTTAAGATTGGGCACGCATGGATTATGAAGGCTAACGGTTCAGATGATATAAAAATCTCAACATCTTTTAGGTAAGCCGGGGGGACGAGGCTGTGGATCACGAAATGACCCTTTAAGTACAGGTTATAACCAATGACCTAAGACTAGGCTTGTTTGGACTCATTTGAATGCAATCTTCATGCTGATTGCAAATATGTCCATGATAATGCACAATTGTTCAAAATAATTGAAAAAGTTGATCTGAATGACGATAGTCACCTGCAGCACCTATATGTTTACTATCCTCCTTTTCTCCACCCATATGCAAGTTAGCTCTGAATTGGCACTGAAAGATGCATTTTATGGACAGGAAGGGGTATCTGTACCAGGCCTGATCTATACTGGGACTAAAGGTGCTACTGGAAAATAATGTATCCACGGGAGCACAGAAGCACCTTTCATGACAAACAATGTTGTATAATATTTTTCAGCAGAGTGGTATTGTTTCATAATATCCAATACCTTGTTAAATGTTGGAAATTCCCTTGAACAATATGGTTTTTGCTACGGTATGCTTGTTTGGGATGTGGTCGGCAACTCACCATTGCTTTTGTTATTGTCTACACATATAATTCAAATATTTTGATCTGACAGGTACTATCACTTGAAATCATCTGCAATGAAATTCAGTTTAGTAGCAATGTCAGAAATTACGCACATTCAGACATCTAATTTATAAATGAATGTAATTGTAGCATTGATTAATTTGAGTATATTCAGTGGCGTAAATTTCTTTTTGACATTGAGGGGGATGGGGTTGATGAAAATTTATGAATGAAATGGGGTTTGCTGGAAAGATCCATTACTA
Organism: Ophioderma brevispina; assembly: GCA_023653785.1. Taxonomy (NCBI): domain Eukaryota; kingdom Metazoa; phylum Echinodermata; class Ophiuroidea; order Amphilepidida; family Ophiodermatidae; genus Ophioderma; species Ophioderma brevispina. The sequence continues at coordinate 3,056 of JAMKCH010031362.1, read as the reverse complement.
GCACATGTGCGCGCAAAGCGCGCTAAAAATTTTGCCATTTAGAAGCTAAATCATTAAATGTAATTGTAATTAGAACAAAATGCATGCAAAGCGTGCAGAAATTTACCATTTTTTAAAACTATTATTGTAAAATATGAGTTTTTTGGGGGTCAAAAACACATGAATGGGCATCAACATTGGGGGGTGATCGTATTGACCATCCCCCCTCATCAAAATATTGGGGGATATATATATGTATGTTACACTAAACATGAGCATTATAATAGACTTCAGCACATATATACACACACCTACACCCTAAAACGCAACCGGACACCACATGTGCGCACATGTAAGATTTGTGCGCACTCTGTGAGAGGGGTGAATGCCGGAAAAGTATGAATAAACAGACTAGAAATGATTATACGAGCCAAAGATCAAACACTGAACGGATCAATCCAACCTGTATGTAAGATAAACTCATTCTATAACTTACATAATACATCGTTTTGCATTACAAATACCATAGCATTTTGGTGTGTATGAACAGGTGTGTGTGTAGGTGTGTCGGGGAGGGGGGGGGCGGTGGGGTGGGGGTAGGTAGTAATAGAGAGCTGACGGTGTTCGATCACATCTCAGAGGCGAAACTATTGTGAAAGCAATACGAAATTTATAAAATGGATTTAGAAAGAATATAGTGTATCTAAAATATTAACAGAGTGATTGGTTGAACAAAAAATAACACAATATGGATTCAAAATCAAGAACTTCAATGGAGCAATGGTACAAGCCAAGGGTTTGCCACTACCCACCAGTTGTATGTGTATCGGTTATAAACTTAAGCCCTATTAAAAATGGCTATCGATCAGAGATGCATTCTGGTAATCAACGGTATACCAAGAAAGAATTAAAAAAATAATAATATGATTCTTTACTTTTCTGTAGAGATGCAATGCATCTATTCGAGTCTATTTAAATCTTCGAGTTATTACTCTCTATTATGCCGTGTTAACCATGTTGACCAAAAGCTTAGCAATTATAAAGCTGGAATTGGTCATTTAAAACTGACGTTTGAGATGAAATAATCGGCAAAGGAATGCATAAGATCTTTATTGTCTTCATTCATCGAGTTGTTACTCTGGTCTAGTGGCAGTTACTCTGCTATATTAATCCATTGTTTATGGTTTCGAAGTCCACATTTTTTACTTTTTTTTTCTTGATAGTTATATATAATATATATATATAGATAACATATATATATCGCTATCTAGTGCCTTAGGGGAAGTGAGCTTTGATATCACTCATTACGGCGTTAGGGGGAAATATCGCCTTCCCCTTAAACGCATTCCTATGTAGTTGCGATTTATTCCGTTATAATAACAATAGAAAGGGATTATAATTTATGCAAATTTATGCAAATGTATTAAAATTTTGAGATTTTGTCATACGGACGGTCTCTAAGAAGATTTTGTTAGACAAGCCCCTGAGTACAACCATAAAATCCTTGAATATTAAAACCTTCCCCCTAACGTCTATATTAGCGAAAGATATAATATATATATATATACTGCAGAACTTTGAACTTTCTTTGATATCAGACGCTCGATTTTGATGGATAGTGTGGTGTGTCGAGGTTCTCGATTCGCTCCCCCACCTTTAAGCGTTCCATATAGAAAAGAGCAAACTCCTAATGACAGGAGGTTTAAGGATAAATCGGCACTAATTATTTCCAATGGAGGCGTGGTATCCCTCCACAAATATATGTGCCAAAAGTGGATTTAGAAAACAAATTCTCAAACACCGTGGGCATGGTGGAAGGATTTTTTGGCTTTTTGGTTTGATTGAACTATTCTACTACTAGGCCTTACGCCATATTTGTAAGGGCGAGGGGGGCCCTCACTCCTCAGAGACCAAAATAATGCAAAATGATATAAAATTTCATTTATTTATCTCATTCTGCATTTGATCTCAGACAAACGTGGTGTATGACAATCTTGTGTTTGAGGGGTGTGGTGTGTGCGCGCGTGTTGCGTGGGAATGTGCACGTATATTTTGTGTGTGTCAGTGTGTGTGTATGTCTGTGTGGGTGGCACTGAGGTGCGTGCGTATGTGTGAGTATGTGTCTTCGCGCATTGAGTGTGGCTGAATTGTACTGTGGTGTGCTTTTGGTCATGTTTTATTCAGTAGGTTTCGTTGTTCAAACGTGCCTAATGAAAAAAGTTCGGTTTAGGTGGTGTGGGTGAGCGTGTGTGTGCGTGCGGGCGTGCGTATGTGTGGGCGGGGGCGAGTGCGGGTATGTGGGTACTGTGTGTGTCATGTGTGGGAATGCCCGTTTTTGTGCTTTCGGTTATGTCTTATTCAGTATTTTTACGTTGTACTTTTAACTTGCAATCTTTTGGTATATGTTATTTTTATATTTTTTTAAATTTCAAACTTAATGTTTAAAAATTCACCGTACAAGCATTCGATTTTAACTTTGTGTAATATGATAACGATGTGAAGGTCATTTATTTCCTGAAAAATGGTGTTCTTAACGTAAACCGTTCTCGAGTTATGCGCGTTTTTGTGAATTTTGTACATGATTTTTTCGACTTGGGCTCCAATCTTGTTCATAAGTCCTTGGAACACCTGATAATATGGCAGTTATGAAAGAGATAATAGGCTTGAAACGTATTGTAACTATAATTCTTTCCCCTCCCAATCCCCTCCCAATCAGTGGTGAAAATAATATGGCGAGATTGCTCAAGGGTGTCGTGCTCATGCAACATTGCAATGAGGGGCTAATTAAGGTTAAAAACAGGTGGGGCTATTCAGATTATGTGTCCTATGACGTCACTTGTTGACATTTCAGGGACGACTCTGGTTGTTTTCTGGCAGGCAAAATATTACTTTAGTAGTTTTTAGGTGACAGACCAATAAAATCTGGTTATAAATTACTTGCTGAATCTTTCCTGATCTAAATTGGTCACAAAATGAGCTGGTAGCCATTAGCTTAATGCTTGATAAGAAAGTTAGTAATTATTAATTCAAAACAAAAGTTACAGCAAAAAACAGAATTTCCCCATGCAAAGTATAGG
>JAMKCH010031361.1:0-59548 GCA_023653785.1 Ophioderma brevispina | reverse complement strand
GGGCCGTACGAGGAGTTATTTTGGGGGGGTGCGGGACTCGAAAAAGTGGACCTCTTTTGCTAAAAGTGCCTAACCCCCCTAAAATGTCCTTTTTGGGACGTTTGGAACCTTTTAATTCACCAAACCAGTGGAATTTTGTCAACATTTCTCTAAATTTGGAACTTTTTATCACAAAAATCAGTTTAATAAAAAGTGGACCTTTGCCACTTTTGTGGAATTTGGGGGGGTGCGACCGCACCACCCCACCCCCACCCCCGCGTACGGGCCTGGTATTATTACCTGAGTGATACAGGAGACTGGAATGTAGCCGGTAGTTAGAGAAATAACGTGTACCCATTTTGGATGCCTCTATTCGTTTCATTTCCATGCTAGAAACAATTCAAAGAAATGGTATAAGGGATGCCAAACGGCCTTGAATCGAAGTCTGTTTCCACCTTCAAATTGAAAAACTAAGATTCCATTGCTAGAAAGTATGCAGTGTTGGCGTCAGCGAAGCGATACTAATCAATCAATCAAAATTTATTTTGGTGCATCACCTCATCACATCAAACAATGGGAAATACAAGATATGGAAATTGCAGTACAAATAAAATGGATTCCCAATAGAAATCAGAATATCTTTATAGGATTAAGTAAAATTAGAAATAGTGAGGAACGAGGTCACTGCTAAACGTAGCGTGAATGGGAAAATGCAGTAACCTCACCTAACTTACGTGTTACTACGACAAAGACAGGACAAGAAAACCGGATTACAAATCAAGACAAAAAAGACAGGACAGACAATAGACTTCCAAATTACATTGGACAAAGAACAACGACAGCCGACAGTCAAATTCCAAGGATAAGAAAGTAAAACAGAGTAAAAAGACAGAAAATTAGGATAGGTGAAAGTGATGACAGCACTCATCAAATGGACCGGAACGTTTCATATTAATTTTGAAGGAAAGATAAAGTTGGGGAGTTTTAATATAAGAAGGCAAGATTAGCCCATAGTCGAGGGACATTGAACATCAGGTTTATTAGAAGTACGGTATTAAAGGTTGTTATCACGAGGGTATTGGGTTGCATGGTCTCAAATGGTGAGTATGAGTATAAGTTAAAAAAATCCTGATCAATAAGGTAGTACCCCCGGTTAGAAGGTTATAGTTGTATTGATACATGAACGGGGCAAGCTGAAGTTTATAAATATCATAACCTTCAAGTTTTGAGCAGAGAATAAAGGTCTGTGTGGGCCAGGCCACAGGAGTTAGTACATGTCCTAATAACTCTTTTCTGGAGAATAAAAAGTGGAGGCCAGACCAGCATTATTAGCATCAGCCAAGATATGGATCCATATGATATATAAGGTAATATAGTGAATATAAATGTGAGAAGTGAGCTTGGGAAGGAATTGTCTAACTTTGCGGATAACCCCGTTGTATCTAGCAATATTTGGGAAAGGCTGGGTATGGGAATTCCAGGATAAATGTGGTTCAACAGATTACCAAGGAATGTGTAGTAGTACGTGCTGATAGGAGTATCTAAGTTTAACATCTAGTTTAATTTCTGGCTTCTTATTATATTTATTTTTAAAAAAAATAATATAGTTGTCTTTTTATATCAGGATATTGTTTAATTTTAAACCAGTGTGAAATAAGATCAAGTTCTTTATTTACTATTTGTTCAACGTGTATTAGAATTGGGATGTGAAAAAAGTAATATTGTGTCGTCTGCAATAATATAAAGTGTGGTCCTGTTTCAGAACCAAGGGGAAGGTCAATAATGTATATGAGGAACAAAAGAGGGCCCCCAAGGATAGAGCCTTGAGGAACTCCACAAGTAATGGTTGATGGTTCAGAGAAGGTGTTATTAAACAAACCCGTTGATTTCTTTTAGATAGGTAGTTCCTTAACCAGTCATTAGCAAGACCCCGTGATACCATTACTTATTTAATTGTAAAGAGGATGTCATGATTTATGGTATCGAAAGCCTTGCTAAGATCTTAAAATATACCACGGGGTTGAAGTTTATTATCCGATTCTAGCTATTGCAAATAGAGTTCATTTATGACCATATGCGTAGATCGTTTAGGCCTAAAGCCAAATTGATGAGGGGTGAGAATACTGTATTTTGTGATAAATTATATATACCGAATATAGACGACTTTTCAAGAAGTTCCCTCCGGTGCAGCATGGATGGAAGAATTTGAAATGGGTCTATAGTTAGAGAAAAATAGTGTTTGTTTGTCGCCTGCCGTGATATGGTTTTATAAACATTTGCCTGTTTTAATTGGTTGGGAACAATTTCCAGAAGTAAGAGAAATATTAAAAATGTGTGATTTTTAAAACACTATATGGATGAAATAATGAGTTTAAGGAGGTTGTGCTAATGTCATCAGATGCCTTGTTTGCTATTACTATTTTTAAATTTTGACTGTTTTAATTTTAGAAGTTCATCAGGAGAAGAAGTTGGATATAGGAACACGGGTGATTGGTGTTATGTAGATGAAAGGGAGTTTAAAATCCATTGATGGTTAAGGCGATTTTGTGTTGCAAGAGTAAACCTATCTTTGCAAAAAAGTTGTTTTAAAGTTTAGCTATGGCTCCATTGTCAGTGTTCCTTTCACCTCGCCTATTGATACTGTGAAACGAGGGCGATGATAAATCAAAGCGCGGCACGAGACCGGAATTAGTGGCAGAGATTGTCAGTTTAATCAATTTTAAAACCTTTATTTTTTTTAAAAGCATTGTTTTCACTCTGTCTGAAATTCTTTTGTTGAAAATTTTAACTGATATGTGATGTGGCGATACAAATTGCGTGATGTGGTAAAAGGAGGTGATCGAGTCAATAATCTATGAGAAGTTAAGTAAACCACTAATGTCTCCTGATGCCCTGATGTACTGAGTTATGGTTTAAGTCTAGTTCATGGAGTCTTATTACACTGGCCATACGCTACAATTGCTTCTACCAAATCTTGCGTCAGCGACTCTCTGCTGGGTGATTTCTTTGCAGGGATCTGAAGCGCGGTCTGGGTACTATGAACAGCTGCACCAAAACCATCCGTGTTCTCCATTCTAAGGTCTGGCATAAGCAACACTTTACACCAATACCCAAGTCTTCATTTTGTATTCCAAAGCCTTCTTTCCATTTTTAAGAAGCTGTCTTGATACGTTATTCCAACACCTTCGAGAAACTGTCTGAGAAATGGATTGCCGGATTGTTCTGGGGTCATATGCATCAATTATAATTGGATTTGCTTGATGATGTTCCTTCAAGTAGGTATAGAGGTCATTAATTTCACCATACCATACTTTGGGAACTTCGACAAGTGACATATCTTTAACTTCACATGGGGGCTTTCTCCCTACGAGTCGTACCCTAACAGCATCATCATTAGGCGCTTCCAAGAAGGAATCACTTTCTGAGGATTCCTTATAAGGAAGGCATGCGTGAAGGCTCTTTTTGGGATCTTGTTCATTAGTGATCTGTAATAGCGAAAGCCATGTCTGTAACAAGTCGATCTGGACATCCTTTTGTTTAAAAGAGCCTTATAGCTTTACCCTTTGCCCAGTTGTAGGTGCACACATCTGAATCATACCAGTTGGTGTCTTCTGCCGAGGGTAAAATAGTACCTTCTGCCTGTATAAATTCTTGGAGATCCAAGCGACTTTGTGCTACCTTTTCATTGTACCTTCTTTGGCCGTCATTAAGCCGCTCTGGGCCCCCCAACCTCCATGGCGTACGGAATGGCTCATAGATGATCTGCGCACCAGGAACAGCACTTAAGCATCTGCAGAAGACAGTGCCAAGACAGCGAGTGGTAGTTCCACACCATGATACGTTTAGGGCCTGAAGAAGCTCGGAGTTTGATGACAATGAAGTAGCCATTTTCACAGAGTTAGTAGTGTATGTTAGACGTTTTTTGAAAAATATGGTAAAATATTATGATTTGTCTCATCTTAATCTTCGCCGGTCTGGTTCCACTCAAGACAGGTCCATAGACTGTACCATTGTGGTTGAGAGGATTTCATATCATTCATGATAATGCCATGAAACATATAATGCAAATACCACAAAAAAAACTGTCTCATATTTTGCAAATGAAAAATTTTAATTTTTTCAAGGGCTGTTTTGTAGTTGCCAAATGTAATTCATTTAAAATTTTCATTATCAAGTATACATTACAACCTGGCTTTAATCAACATTATGGATTGGTATTATATGAACATAAGAGATTGACCCCCCCTCAAATATGTTGAAATGTACAAGGTTGCTCAAAGGGCATCATAACTCAAAATGAGTGAAGTGCATGATTTTGTAATTAAGTATTTGTGAAATCTGCACCAAAAACTACCTTAGTATATATTTTTCACAAGAGGGAACCCACGTTAAGTTATGGTGGCCAAAGGCTGCTCCAAAAAAAATTCCGGAGGCTAATCGGGTTTTAGGCCGTTGCAGCCACTTTGAGTCTCCATTTTGAAAAATTGACGCACGTGGTTATTACAGCCAATACAGTATTGATTTATCATGCCAAATCATCATCATTACTACCCAAAACCCATATCCCTCTTGAGAAATGGCTTCTGATAAATTTACATACTAACTAAGGCAAAAAAAAAATTGTCTCAGAAGAAAGTGAAAAATGATGAAAAAATGCAAAATGCGGTTTTTTTAAGAAAAAACTAGCGGGCCCCAGCTAGCTGAGTTAGACAGGCGAGATCAGTATAATGGAATGTTTTCAGCAGACAATGTATCGACCTAATTATTAAGCAGTCCGGGACATTTAAGTCAGTCATTAAGCATGGCCAAGTTACCGAATAATGAAACCTGGATGACCTTGACCCCCAAAGGACCCATCGAAATCATGCCACAAACGTCGTACAGCAAAACTCTACCACCTACCAAACTCATATCCATACGTCAAAGCAAGCCAAAAGTTACCCAAAATGACCCCGGGATGACCTTTGACCCCAAATGACCCCTCGAAAAGTGACCACTAAACTCGTACAGCGAAAACTCTACCACACTACCACAACTCATATCCATATATCAATGCACGGCCAAGTTACCCTATAATGACCCATGGATGACATTTGACCCCCCCAAATGACCCCCCTGAAAACATGACCACAAACCTCGTAGGTCCAGAGCTCTTACACCATACCAAATTCATACGTACATGTTAAAAGGACGGCGAAACGCATTAGACGACAAACAATACAAAAAAACCCACAAAGTGGTGTTTTTAGTAATATAGATGTCAGGAAATGCAGGAGTTTATTTTTTAATTGCATCTTTGCCCCAATTTTTCGGTGCTCGTGGCCGAATTACATTTTTTTCTGAAAATTAAAACAAAAACTTTCAAGTGAGTAAAACCTAAAAAAAATAAATGCATTTTCTTTTTTCAATTTTAAACAAAATGCATGCGGTCTTTGAGACAAACTTTTTTTTCTGGCCTAATCTATGGTAAACATCTAACACAGCAAGTAAAATGCCAAACACCAACCCAATCAAGTCCCACACAGTGGTTAGTTCTACAGGGCATAATATTACGCCCTCTGCGGTCAAGTCTTTAAAAGTTATGTGCTTGGTCTTCTGAGAGACCTTTCCCCCTGTAGAGAATTTAACCTATGAAATGAGTTGTCTTCTCGTCAGAGCCACTTGTACTTAGCATATCAAGGGGGTTGAGCAAAAAGGCCCCATCTGCAATAGCTGCCAGGTGTATATTTGGCCAAAGATAACATGAATAAGAACACAACTGAACAAATGGCAGCTATTGCCGATGGGGCCTTCTTGCACTAAACCCTCGATATTGTCTCTGCATCACATCCTGTCATATTTTAAATTTTAAGGTTTTAGGGCAGATTTGGGTAATTGGTATGTCATGTAAGTCTACAAATCTACAAAAAAAAAAAAAAAAAAAAAACAAAAAAAAAAAGTCAAGAGTGACGTCACTTAATGAGTTTATAATTATGGATTTTTAACTTTTTCTCAAATTGACATGTGTCACATACTCTCGTTATTTCCAAAAATTACCAAACAGTGATTTGCTAAAATCAGAAAATCGAAAAAATAAATCAGAGTTTTGCAAGTCAAAGCAGTATAGGTATCCTAACACAACCCTGCACTGGATAAGACTGAAAGCAAACCTAATAAGGGCAAAATCCAGATAGTTTAGTCCTACTGTCCGTACGGACAATACTAACATGTGATTGAATGGAGATTCATCTCTGGAAACAACACACCGCTGTTTTTTTCTGACAATTCTCAGTGGCGAAATAACTTATGATAATCCATCACTTTCAGCTATTCCTGTGCAAATTTCAAATATTTTTTGTTTACTCTTTCGGGAAGAGATATGATGTGTCTTTAAATGTACCCTGCATGACCGAGTCATGGTTTAATCTTAGCTCATGGAGTTCCTTGTACACTGGCATCACGCTTTCAATTGCTTCCACCAAATCTTGCGTCAGAGACTCTCTGCTGGGTGCTTCCTTTGTAGGTCTGAAGCTGGTACTATGAAAAGCAGCACCGAACCATCCGTTTTCTCCATTCTTCAGGTTGTCATAAGCAAACACTTTACACAATACCCAATTCTTCATGTATTCAAAGCCTCTTTCCCATTTTAAGAAGCTGTCTTGATACGTTATTCCAACACCTTCGAGAAACTGTCTGAGAATGGATGCCGGATTGTTCTGGAGGTCATCTGCATCAATTATAACTGGATTTGCTTGATGATGTTCCTTCAAGTAGTTATAGAGATCATTCATTTCACCATACCCATACTTTGGTGGAACCTGGTCAAGTGGCATCTCCTTGAAATTCACATTGTAACTTTCCTCCGAGTACCCTAACAGCATCATCATTAGCCGCTTCCAAGAAGGAATCACTTTCCAAGGATTTCGTATAAGGAAGGCATGCTGAAAACCTTTGGGGATCTTGTCATAGTTGTCTGTTATAGCAAACGCCTGGTCTTTAACAAATACCATCTGGACATCTTTGTTATAAGAGGCTTCGAGTTGATTCTTTACCCAGTCATAGGTGCTCACATCTGGATCATACCACTTGGTGTCTTCTGCAGAAGGTAAATTAGTACCTTCTGCCTGTATAAATTCTTGGAGATCCAAGCGACTTTGTGCTATGTTGTAAAAGTACTTGCTTTGGCTGTCATTAAGACGCTCTGGGCCAAGCTGCTTGGCAGCCAGGAATGGCTCATAGATGATCTGCGCACCAGGAACAGCACTTAGGCATCTGCAGAAGACAGTGCCAAGACCCCGTGGTATGGTCCACACCATAATACGTACTGGCTCAGTGTTTGATGACACTGAAGTAGCCATTTTCCACAGAAGTGTTTAAGTGTCAAGCTTGATGTGAACTGAACATATGCCGAACTACATACAGTATTCCGTGGCTAATCTTGTGTGTAATTCATAGTGTGCATATATATTGTTATCAGGTCATGGTCAACTATTCCTTGAGTCATACATGTATAAAAAGTTGTTTCCAGTAAGCCACACACTATAATTTTTGAGCCATTTCATCTGCATTTAATTTTTTTTTCATATGATGAACTGAGAGAATGTTATTTTTTAGACTAAATATGCCTCGGTATGAAAAATCAATATTTTGGTTTATTCTACAGTAAAAATATGGTTTGCAAATGATTTCATATAAGTGACTTAATTAGCATTTTGTGTGACAAGGTATTTCTGGGGAAAATATTTTTTTCCAAAAAATGAATAACAGTACACAAAATATAGGTTTTAGGGCTGGGAATAAACTAACAATATACCGCATTGACCTGAGTATAGTACCATGCTGGAGTAAAATCCCACCCCTAAATTTAAGGTGGATGGTCCATGATAGAATCTATTGAACATTTTCCCCAAGATTTCGTGTAAACGTGCCTTCGTCGATATGAATCAAATATCAAAAATAAAAAAATGGGGTCATGGTACTCGTTTTTGAGAAACAAGTCATCCAAAAGACCTATTTTTAAGCTTTTTTAGCCTAAATTTTGTACACAAGTCTATGGAAAATTCACTTTTTGGGTACATATTTTGAATTGTTACAAAAAATCGGCTTGATAACTTGAAAATTTGACAAAAGTTGATCATTTATAAAATCTTTCGATTACTAAAGAAAAAAATAGGGGTCACGGTTCTACTTTTTCTGTTATTTAAAAAAGATACACATTTTTCTTGTGATTCAAAATATATTGCGACCACGGTGTGCAAAGCATCGTAAAAACTACGCACTGGAGACGCGTGTAACTGACGCGCGTACCAAAAGGCGCTCTAAAGTTTACGCAACATTTTAAACCTTGTCGACTGTTACAAGTCGTATCTTCTAATCAAGTATACAGGAGTCTATTATATTTTAATCTCGTAGCCTCAAAACAACATCACGCGACGCATGTGTGAGAATTTGAATTCTAAAAGTGCATATAGGCTTACGGTTACACAATTAATAAAACATTTATTTTTAACAATCTTTTGAATTCCGTTTCCTTTTGGATGAATGTTTGATTATTTTCTTCCTTTCTCTTTGTCTTCCTTTATTTGTTATTATTTTTTTTTATAATTAGGTTTTAGAAAAAACTTCGCACTCCTTATCATTCCGTAGTTTATTATGCATACAATTCGATAGGCCTGTACCCGTTTCATAGACTTTCATTTTGCTATGTATGCGTATATCTCTCTGCATGTTTATTCTAGTTCTTATACTTTCTCCTTTTCAAAATTAGACGATAATATCCATCTTTCTCTCTTTTACTTTAGATGGATGCCGCAAATATGCCTATCATTTACTGTAGGGAGGTCATCATTTCCTTTCGATGGGGGAGGGGATGCTTATATAGGCCTATGTGAGTGACCGGATCATCCCCCCATATGATATAGAATATTTGCATGAGGTTCACCAGGCATTAGATGAAGCTAACACAAGGCACAGACATTGAGCACTATATGTAGTATGTAGCTTGTACAGGCAGTGTTTGGAAGAACAGAATATATTGTGAAACTTAAATTTTTGAGAATTTGACAATATTGAAATATTACGATCATGACCTCCCTATGCATTGTTACATTTTCATGATGTACCATAGGTAAGCCGTACAGTGTATTATGAAATGTTTAGAAAGTGTGGACAAGGACACTTTAGATTAGGGTGGGTCTGGGACACGTCTAAGCCTAAACAGTATTACATAACAAACGCAGCTCACATTTGTTCTTAGCTTTACGCGTAAGTGAATGTGGCGCAAATAGTACGCAAAACGTGCACAAATTACTTTGACGCTTGCGTCGCTTCCAGAAGTGCGCATGCAAAAATTGTCCGTTGGCACAAGATCAAATTGAGCACGTACGGGGCGCTTGGACCATCCACCTTAAGGAAAATTTCAGAAAATTCTAAAGATCCGTTTATTATCCCATGCCAACAAATTGGCCTACATTGACTGTAAAATTAGGAAACCTATTTTCTTCAAACAACAAACCTTTTAAAGCCTTGAATTCAAATGATATGCATTTTACAATACCAAAATTCACTTTATTTTTATATTCCATTTCAAGAATATTTCTATGATGTCTGGAACTTTTTAAAGTTTGTGAAAAACATACAGTTCAGGAGTAGATTCTGCAATATCATTCACTCTTTTTCCATATTTAATTAATAAATTCAGGACAAAAATAGTTTTTGGTGGATTTGTTTTCTGAAACTAAAGAAACATTTTTGAACAAGGCCATGTGTAGGGTCAGAGGGCGCTTAATGGGGGGGGGGCATAATTTCCCACTTTTTTCACTTGTTTTCCATCATGACATTTCTAAATCTTGGTATTGAAATTGCTTAAAAAGTTAAAATTCAAAGATATAGTTCAGAGATTTCACAAAAGATTTCGTAGTATGATATCCACAACACTCCAAATAAAAAATATTTAGGTCGGAAGGTCACTAGGTCGCCAAATCAAATATGGCTGCCGCCATATCAGGTCAATGTACATGTATCAGGCACTGCAAATTGGTTCAGTTCTCGTGACACTTTTGTTCTTCATTTAGGTCGGGAGGTCACTAGGTCGCCAAATCAAATAGGGCTGCCCATATCATGTCAATGGAATGTATTCAGGTGGCCAAAGTGGTCAGTTCTCGTGACTAATTGGTTATTCTTTTGCTAAAAATAAAATCACTAAAGTTACGTTAAATTAGGAATTAGGCTTCCACAATGAATTTGAGTTCCTGTTTTGCCGCGCCCATAAAATGCCAAGAAAGAATCCCAAAATAATTAATTATTTTTCATGAATTCATTATTTGTGTTTTCTTAAGAGTAAGATTTTTTCCAAGTATCTGAGATTTTGCTTAACAAAACCTTACTATATAAGCAAGCTTCATTCAGAAATTGGCTTTTAAAAAATGGCTTTTCCGACAGCACTTTTCACCCGACATTTTATTAAAAGGGCAGTAAGTAAAACACAAAGACTTGAACAATCAACATGGGTGGTCTTTACGTAGTGCAAAGTCAATTGGAGCATTGAAGGAGAACCGTACAACGAACAATTTTAAACCAATATATAATATAAAATAATTAGGACACATATCGAGTGGGTCATAGAAAAACGGAATTATATAACCCTAACAATGAATTAACACCATCCTGTCTGACATGTGTATTAAAAATCGGCTAGTGTTATAACGTGTGATGCGATGCGGGACCGGCACGTTTAGGTCATACATCCCATAGGAAATACACATTGAAAGCATCATGCGTGAGATGTATGACGCTGACTGGGCCGTCCGTTATCAGCATAACACAAAATGTACATGATCCCATATACAGTAGCGCGAATTTCAAATAGCGCAGGTTCAGACAATAAATGCTTTTTTTAATTCGTTTTATGGTTATTTATAATTCCGTTTTCCAAAAAACCACTCCATATGTGTGCAATAATTGTTTTTATAGCGTATATTATGTAAGTTATTCTTGATACAGGTTCTCCTTTAATGTAATGTTAGGTACATAATAATAAATTGTGATCAAGTTTCAAACGTGGTATATTTTCAAAGATCAGGGATTGCATGGTTTTGAGATGGAGAGTTTGGGAAATATGGAGGAGAGAGGTGGGGAGGGGGGGGGGAGCATCATTTTTGATGATTTCTGGATGGTTCCCTTTGGTTTGGCTACTTTGTGTTTCAATAGTCGATGAGGAATTGCTGCACCCAAAATCGGCTTATTTTTGTAGTCAAAAAATCAAATTGTCAATAAAAAATTTGTTTACACAAAAGTGGACACTTGGATGGTTTCCCAGATGGTTTCTGGATGGGTTCTATGGTTTTTGGATCATTTGTCGTTCTCATGGTTGTTTACCATTGCTGGTACCCAACTAAGCTATTTGGTTTAAAAGATCAACATAATATTTAAAGATAGGGATGGTTCCCGATGGTTTCATGCCGGTTCCAGGGGGTTTTTGGTTATTGTATTTCAATGTTGCTTTGCAGTTGTCCAGTATTGCTGAACCCCAAAATTGGCCTTGTGGTCCAAAATGATCAAAAAGTATTTTGAAAATAAAAGTACACTGTGGGTTGGTTCCCAGTTGTTTCTCTCGGATGGTTTCCAGTTGTTTTCTTATCCTTTGTGTATCAATGGTTGTTGAGAAAATTGTGTTGAACACAAATTGGCTATTTGGTTCAAGATGGTCAAAATAGTTATTTCAAGAAAGGGGGAGTACTGTTTTGGATGGTTCTGGGTAGTCTTTCTGGATTGGTTCAGTTGTTTTCGGGTTCCTTTTGTTTCAATGTTATGAGAAATGCTGGAAAAACCAGTTCAAAATAGTCAAAAATAATGATTTGTAAAGAAAAGTGGACCACTTTGGATGGTCTAAGATGGTTTACGGATGGTTCCTGGTGTTTTTGGCTACTTTGGTATCAACACAATACCAAAATAGCAAAACATATTGCACTATTCCATCCAAAATGGTCAACATAATGATGTTCAAAAAGTGGACACTTTGGATTGTTCTTGGACAAGTTTTGGATGGTTACCGGTTTGTTTTGGCTCTTTGTGTTCATGGTTGATGAGGCTATGTCAGTAGGGACTTTGTGCTACACATGGTGGGTGCCCATTTACACAATTTTTTAACGTGAGGACCTTTAGTCCCAGAAAGGATTTATCTTGTCGGGCGTATGGTTAGTTGGTTTCTTGTAATTCATAATTGACATCTAAAATGTAAGGTCGAAAACTGAAACAATAAAAATTAGAGATGACTAAAATTTGTGGCGGATTACCAAACTTTTGAATTGGTAATCCGCCAGGATGAGAACATTTTGGCGATTACCAAAATTTCTACCTGGGTAATCCGGCGGATTACCACATTAGTTTTTATTATTTATAATGATGGGTAGAAACCAATAGTTACTTTGGTCTGTGGTGTAGTCCACCAAATATTTTTTTAATTTTATTTTACAAAAGTGGGGAGAGGGACCATTGAAATAAAAACTTACCGTTGAGCAGAGAAATGATTGAGTATTGTCGATTCAATCGTGATGACTCTTCCCAGTATATACGCAACTTGTGATGAAGAAAACTTCAGTAGACCACGATGAAAATTGCATTCAGATGCATCTGCTATGCTGACACTTGGAGTTAATTTACAATCCTTTACACCTTTCAATTACTTATTCCACTCAAATCAAACTTTTATCAATGTTATATGCTTTATAAAACAGGAAAGAGATTGAGTGAGTGGTAGCCTACTTGCTAGGTAGGTAGTTTCTGTTATCGTAGTTGTGTTTCAAAATCTGTGATATGCATTGGAAGTGGATTTTCTATCGCGTGTTTTGAACCTGAAAAAAATAATGAATAATGAAAAGTGACCGCCCCCAATATTTTTAACCTGCAACAGGAAACTAAAAATCCATTGTGAAGGGCCTTACTACATAGCTAGTGGCATCCCAAAAGATGAAATCCACTTCAGAATGAGGGTGAGAAGTATGTACTATCGGAAAACATCATTTTTTCAAGTCTTCCAAATTGGCGGAAGTTATGAAGTGGCTGTATATGGCGAGTAGGCCAAGACATTTTCAACTCTGGTCTCGGGCAACATTCGGGCATTATCCCACCCCAAATTTCAGGTATTTTCAGCTTAAAAAGGGGTGGGACTATACTCGGGTCAGTACGTATATGCTCTCCCTACAGCTGACCCAAATTTTTAAACATTCTAATTAGGTCACCCACCTTTAAGGGTTTGATTTAATTTTGCATGCGTTTGTCGTATGAGTCATGTGAATTTGTAGCACTCAGTTTTTTCCCCTTGAGCGACATTTATTTACTGATAATTTGCATTAACCTATTATACACTGTGGATTACCTGTGGTCATTAAGGTCAGATAAAAATTGTTCTTCAATACTGTTCAGTTGTAGCTAATTAAGTGATGGTATGGTATAGTCATTTCATGCTTAGGCCTTGGGCTAAGACTGAGCTAATAATTATATTAGGCCAAAATAAACTTTGTTTCCAGTTGACCGCATTTTGATTTTGGAGGCATTTTAACCGTATTTCATTTTTTAAAAAAAAATTATGAACTAGGAAAATTAGATTTTTTAGATTAAAAAAATGCCTCCTGAGAAATTCTAACAAATATAAGTGATCCCAAATCGATATATTTGTTTTATAAACTAATAATTTTACAGCCAAAATATCTTTCGCTACTGATTTGACTTACTATTTGGTGTGATTGAGGCACATTTCTGTGGAAATTCCTTTCAAAAACATTTAAAAAAATTAAAAGAATGACGGGCCCTTGACGGCACCTGCTTTTAGTCTGAAATTGATCTCAAATCAAGTAAAAGAAAGGTCCAGAAATTGGTTTCCAAGGCTATGGAACTAAATTGAGTAATTTGGGGGGGATAATTCTATCTTGAATTACCTGTTAATGATCGTATTTCCAATACTGTGGAACACATAAAGTTTTTGGGAAGTAGTCCTATCTTAGACCACCTTAAAAGTGATTGTTGCATAAGATTACATGTGCGTAGAATCATGTGCGTAAACTAAAGTTAAAATACATCCGCTATCACGAGGCCATCAGCCCGGCCGGGCAGAGGCCGGCGACTACCATCGCCGAGAACCATTCTCTGGGGACACATTATATAGAGCAGCGTATGGCAAGGAAGTTGGTGGTCCTAAAATAGCGAATGTCGCATTAGCGAACTTGAAATTGATGATGTGCTGCTATATCTTCTCAGATCTTTGTGTCCTTTGTTAATATATCGTCGTTCTATAGAAACTATGACGAAATATCATAATTTGATGTGTATACTTGGCTATTCTTAAATGTACTCCTATAATTTACTTGGAGTTGGTAATCCTACATGTACAACGTGCTTTGTACATTTCAATATACTGTTTTATGCAAAAACGATTGTCACATATGAATACTACTTTAGTCTCTCGAATCTTTGTAGTATTGTAAGATTTTGCATTCTCAGCTGACTTATACATTCTCCTTAATTCTAGATAAACAAAGGAGATAGAGGTGACGCCGGTTTCACAAATGTGGCCGGTAACGTGACTCAATATACTCGGTTAATTTATCGTAGTGAGTAACTCCTATAAAATTACTCGGAGCTGTTCAGATCATCCCATGTCTTTGGATGAAAGTGAAAAGAATTTAAAATGTATCAGTCCTCAGTCTAGAGAACATTTGGTAAAAGTGATAGAAACTAAATTTCCCTGGAAATTTTGAAGGATGATAGGCCTACTCGGATAAAAGGGCGCGGGAAACACTTGTACTTAACGTTTCCCTAAAAGGTTGATTCATGCTGAACTAGCATGAAATGCACAGCATGCAGCTAGCAAGACGTACGTTTCTGAACTCCTCCTCAGGGTTCTTCATCAGTTGCACTGCTGAGGTCAGGATCTCTCCCGACCCATGCTTAGAATTAAAGTATAGGCCCCAAAACGGACTTATACCTCAGTTTGACTGTTGCCAACTGGAATTGTTACATTTTAGAGTGCAAACCCAAAATTCGTGTTTGCACCTCGGTGAGCTGACTAGCTACCCGGACAACTTTATAAAGCCCAGTTGCGGATGCCCCGCTCTGTGACTCGGTTTTAGATTTTTGTTTTAATGTAACCGGAGGGGAACACTCATTTCCTGACGGGATGTGGTGTCTTCATAACGAGGGCATAAGTTCAGAAGATAGAATTGTGGCTCTGAAAACGCCTTTAGGTTTCATGGGTCGGCTCAAGTGTCGACTACAATGGCCTATTTAAGTTTTGGTTACATTCTGGAAAAATTTATTTTTACCTTAGTAATGTATTTTAGTATTCGGGCTTGAACTGAGTTTCATTATTTGTTAATACTGATGATGTTTAGTGGTATAAGCAATCTTCACACGGTCACCAAAAATCCAAGTACTCGGTTTGAACCTCCAGAGGTGAAAATCCAATCACAATTATTTTACTTCAAATATGTCCAACTATGGCCGAATTGAAACTCATCCCCTGACCATTCTATCCCCCGAAGCTGTCCTCACGGCATGACACTCCAAAACACTCAAGTTTTTTAAGGGATAATCAACCGCTAGCGGTTTGGACTGCAAAATTGTCGGCAACCCCCTCCCCTCGGTACAACAAAACGCAACCACTCTTATTCGAAAGATGTAATAAATAATTTAAAAATGATGGTTGTGGTCAAAAACTTTGTGGCAGGGGTGTTTTTTGGGTCAAAAAATCACGTTTTTGAGCTAAAACCTTAAGAAAATCAAGATTGTAGTATTCTTAGCAAAACAAAGTTTTAATCATGATGCAATACTATCAATCTCTGACATTTATATTATCGATCTCTGTTTTATACCAATATATAAAGGGGTCGAGATTTTACCCCAAAAATCACCTTTTTTCCTAAAAAAAATCCTTTTTATCACATGTCACCTCAATAAGTATTATGTGAACCCTTTATGCAAAGTATTAAAACACAATAACAAAAAGGATTAACTATTCACCTAATTTTAATGTTGTTTATCGGTTCGAATTTCAATTGATTACCACCTATTTTATTTTTACATCCTTTCTTCCACCAATCCAAAACGTATCTTATCTGTTTTTGTTTTGTTGATATGTAAGCCTGATACTTCTGTAAAACTATCAAGTATTTTAATAACATTTAATATTGATTGTTCGTCCTTCCCAAAGATAGTGTGTCGTCGGCAATTGGGTTATTTTGGACTTCATATTGCACATAGATTACAACGGGTAAACTAATGCCTCGGATATCTTCTGTTTGTCTTATCTTGCTAGCCAAAATTTCTGAAGCTATATAAACATTAATGGGGATAATTACTACCTTGTCTTAAACCATCTTCTTGAGTGAAAAAAATTGACATGTGACCGTTATGTAGGATACAGCCTTCAGTACCTTTTAGTATAGTATTAATCCATTTTTTCTTGGATACCGAAATTAAACTTCTCAGAAAGATGAAAGGATTAAAATCTCTTTTAATTGTATCGAATGCTTTTCTAAAATCAATACAAATCATAGCTCCTTCTACATTTTCTTGTTCTGTGTATCGCAAGACATCTTCTATTAGACAATACTCAAAGCTGCACCACATTTTCTTAAAAGCAATTCTGAGCTGTATGGATAATTTGGGTTAAAACTTTATGAATCTAGAAGCGAGCGTCTTCGCTGCAATTTGTATAATCTATATTTAGTAACGTGATGGGTCTCCAGTTATCGAGATTATGTCTTGGGAGCCCTTTCCCTATGAATTAGTATGATAATACCTCTTTTATGAGATGCTGATAGTTCGCCAGCTTCATATGCTTCATTAAATGAATTTACAACCAATTGTCCGACTATCCTCCAAGAACATAAAATTTATGCCGTAACCCATCGATCCCAGGACTTTTACCATTCACTTGTTTGGAGAGCCTTTTCACATTCAGCATAATTAAGTAAACCTTCACATTCATCCCTATCTTCTTGTGTTAATGTATTAAGGTTTAATTAAATCTTCAATGAAATTTTCAAACATCTGTTTAGAATATTTGCGTCTTATTTTATACAAGCTTATAATAGTCCACTTGCATTTTTAAGAACCGTCTCCGGATTTTTTACATTTTTGCCATTCATCGACCAAAATATGATGGAGTATATGGTTTAAGTCTTAGCTCATGGAGTTCCTTGTACAGGCATCACGCTAGCAATTGCTCTACCAAATCTTGAGCAGCGACGATCTTGGGTGCTTCTTGCAGGTATGAAGCTGCGTACTATGAAAAGCTGCACCAAACCATCCATTTTCACCACTCATTCACATGTCCATAAGCAAAACACTTCTTTACACAACACCCAGTTCTTCATGTATTCAAAGCCTCTTTCCCATTTTAAGAAGCTGTCTTGATACGTTATTCCAACACCTTCAAGAAACTGTCTGAGAATGGATGCCGGATTGTTCTGGAGATCATCTGAATCAATTATAATTGGATTCGCTTGATGATGTTCCTTCAAGGAGTTATAGAGGTCATTCATTTCACCATACCCATACTTTGGTGGAACCTGGTCAAGTGGCATCTCTTTGAAATTCACATGGCAGCTTTCTTCCTCGAGTACCCTAAACAGCTCATCATTAGCCGCTTCCAAGAAGGAATCCACTTCCAGGATTCTTATGAGGAAAGGCAGGCTGAAAACCTCCTGGGGATCTTTGTATAGTTGTCTCGTTATAGCAAATGCATGCGTCTTTAACAAGACCATCTGGGACATCTTTGTTATAGAGGCTTCGAGTTGATTCCTTTACCAGTCATTAGGTGCTCCATCTGGATCATACCACTTGGTGTCTTCTGCAGAGGGTAAATTAGTACCTTTATGCTGTATAAATTCTTGGAGATCCAAGCACTTGGGCTATGTTGTCATTGTACTTGCTTTGGCTGTCATTAAGACGCTCTGGGCCAAGCTCCTTGGCAGCCAGGAATGGCTCATAGATGATCTGATCACCAGGACACACTTAGAGCAATCTTCAGAAAGGCAGTGCCAAGACCGCGGGGTATGGTCCACACCATATACTACTGGCTCAGAGTGGGATGACACTGAATAGCCATTTTCCCCAGAATTTTAAGTGTCAAGCGTGATGTGAACTGAACAGATGCCCCAAGTTGATTTACTTTATGTCCTGCCTACTCTTGTGTGTCTAACTTAAAGTACACATAAGATATGGCTAACTTTTGTTAGAAGGTCATGGTCAACTAGTGATGCTAGAAATAATGCTTAGACCTTGGGCTGAGATTAGAGCTTAATTTATATATTAGGTCCCCAATAAGGTTATTTCATAGGCCACATTATATTTGGAGTCAATATTAACATTTATTTTTAATTTTAGATCTGAGAGAATTCCATTTTTTTGGCTAAAAGGACTGCCTCAGAGAAAGAAATTGTAATTTTCTATGGAAATCTATATATCAAAATTGATGTTTTATAATATGAATAATTTTGCAGAAAAATGAGGGGTTTTCCAAGGGCTTTTTGTGTTTTGATTTTACTATTTGATTGATTTGATGGATGTCTGGGGAAACTCCATTCAAAGAAAAAGAGAAATGCATTTCTCATTTATGTTTGAGGTTACTACATAGTAGTTCTGGAACACTTGATTGTTACTTTTTATAGAGTAATTTTAATGGTGCGTCGTAGATTAAACAACATCCATTGCGCCGATTACCGCAATGGACTTGTGGATACGCTAAAAAGAAGCAGCTTGAACTGAAATCTTTTCTTATAATTGATGAGTAATAATAATAATAATTAATAATTTGTGTATTTTAATGTGCGGCATTCCACGTACCATGCTCACTGCAGTATGTTGGGTGTCTTCGTAGGATTAGCATAAAGTAAAGAGTGTCGACCCACATCACATGTATTTGCTTAAGTGTTTTAAAGTTCTAAACTAAATTTAACCAATTTGTTAACAGATTTTGAATGCAATGGCTGGCTTAATTTTATTTTGTTGTACATGATAACACTCTCTTTGACCCAAAAACAGGCATCGCAACATGAGTATAACTGCAATTACTACCGAAGGTCCAAATTTGCTGAAGTCTGAGACATTAATTTCTCTAAGCAATTACAACAAAGGCGGATTATTCGCTTTTGACTAAAGTAACTGCTAAATGACCTTGTCATGAAGTCACTGGTTAACTATCATTTACAACTTAACGGGAGGGTGGTCTTATAGGACTATTGATAAGTGTACTTGATACCTTTTTTTGTTTGATCATTTACTGCATAAAAGGGGCCTCAAATACTTGGCCGCTTGTTGTTTTTTTAGTTGGTTCGTTTTTCAATGTGATTGCCCAATTTTCAGGAGTCTCATGTTTTAAGGGTCCATGTGTGGGGAAAAAAGGAAAATATCGGATCCAAAAATGATAATGATAAATTGGAATGATTTACCCCAATATTATTGGTCTCGCTATGAGCTTTAAAATATTAGGCTCAACTGCATCTCGCCCAAATTTTGCAATCTAGCCTCTACCACTTAATTTGGGCCTTAATCGATTCCAAATTTTATCTCAGACTGGTATATGGATAGAAAACATTGAAAAGCTTTCTATGGAAACAAAACAAAATCTGAGGGAGAAGAAAAGAGAAAAGACGACGATGAGGGAGGGGAATGGGAATCCAACATGTAGAATACACTGAGACTTGCAATAAGCACCATAGGCGACGTATGAAAGAGGGAACTTCAGTCTAAATGAGCAAGGAACAGCTGAAAGCTCTATGAACAACAACAAGGGACTTAATCAGCAAGACGGAAACAGGGGAAAAAGGGTCTAGGGAAGGAACAACATCCTAGCCCTGAAGGAGAAGATGGCCACTCTAAATGAAGATCTTGATAGGATGGTCAATAGATGTGAAGAGTTTTACCCCAACCTCTACAGCACCAGCCAACCACAGGGAAACCTTTTGCTGAGTAGTGTGTACCCAAAAAGTGGAAAACACCACCCCCTTCCATAATGCCTTGGGAAAAAAAGTAAGAGATGCAGTGTAATGTAAGAAACTAAAGCGAGATAAAGCCTCTGGAGAGGATAGTATTACAGAAGGGGTTCTTCAAGATGGGGGTGAGCCCATTATTGAGGTCCTTACAAAGCTGTTCAACAGATGCCTTACAAACAAACGAGAAGAGCCCCAGCAAACTGGAAAGAATGCATCTTAAGCTTTCTCCATAAGAAAAGAGATACATCTGACATCACAAACTACAGCGCCATAAGCCTTCCCTGTAATGTACAAGGTTCTTCTCACATGGTCCTGTGAAAAGAATGACCTGAACAATAGGAACAACGCCACACCAAGAGCCCAAGTGGTTTTAGACCAGGATTATCTACACCACTGATTCAATGCATGTGTAGGCTAGCTCCAAGAAAACAGCCCAATGAGTCGAGATTCCATCAGGCTTTGCCTTGTGAATATGAGAGGCGTTTGACTCTGTTGAATTCAACCACTCTTCACAGCACTTGAAAACAAGGAGTTTGACCCAGCCTACATCAAACTCTTACGTGACCTTTACTGTGGAGACTCTTCACCCTAAAGCTCCACAAGGACAGTGACAAGATCAAGCTAGTAGAGAGGGGGGAGCAAGATAGGGAGACAACATTTCACCCAAACTGTGTTACCTCCTGCCTTAAAGAGGCGCCATCATATAGACGAAGGATGAATGGGAAGGGAAGGAGGACAGGAGGACCTCCTACCGTTGAATGGTGAAATTCCTACTGTCTCACACAGGATCCTTTGCCAAGAGCCCCGATAGCTTAATCCGGATGCCAAAGTTTCCCCAGAGGAAATGAGATAAGCATGACACTGAGAAAATGGAATGATAGGCGTACGATCAGCACCAGCAAACCGGTAGGAGCGGCCGTAGACATGCATGTTGGGAGATGACGAACCGAAGATGAAATGGAGTGACTGCAAGTGATGTGTTTAGATGATGGACCCCACAAAGGAAGTCCAAGTAATTGTAGAACGGGAAAAGTCATGAAGAGGTCAAAGCGGTACATCTACCCTTGGGCAGACGTGATGCGTGATTGGTGGTACTTTTACTGCCCTGAGATCGAGAAGGAGAATGACTAGGACCGGGGCAGCATTTGCAAAAGTGGAAGGAAAAACCTCATGAACAAAAATAAGCGAGACAAGTTGGAGTTAAAAGAGAAAGGTGTTCAGATGATACATTCTTCCTGTTTTGACATAGGCAGGAACGGTGGGCTTTGAGTAACACCACGATGGAGATGCTTGCAGTTGCACCGAGGAAGATGGAGAGAATCCTGGCTTTGGCATCAGACTTCACAAGATAAAAAGAGAAAGGTGCTGGAAGTTCGATCTAGCAGACAGGAGTTAATTGATATTATGGTGCACATGCATAGTGGTGTGTTAGGGGCCATCACAATAGACGGGAGGTTACGTGTAGCTAGACTGAAGGATAACACGTGGACCCTCAGAGTGTGACAGAGTGGATCCCCAGAGAATGGACCAGGATGAAGCGCAGGCACGTCAAACACACGAGGAGAGATGAATTGACAAAACAAATGGGACAAGAATGGCGAAAGATAGAGATTTGTGGAAACATTCTAGGGAGGGGTCCTCCCTTTTGGTGTGAGTGATCTAAGCCCTGGATATAGATATGTGGAAACAAAGGTGTTAGACGTGTCACTGTCATCAGCAGATTTGGCATTCCACAGTGTTTAACCCCATGGCAGACATTGTATCTTTTATTTTAGACATAATTTTAAGCAGTGGCAACACAAATTTTAACAACTGATATCAATTAGGGACATTTGCAAGAGCTATTAGTGTCTGCAAAAATCAGGCAAATAAATTGCAGTCTTCTCCCTGCTTGCCGCTTAGGGCGAATTTACAATGTGGGCTCAAAGGGGTCGGATGAACTGTATGGTGTTATATGTGTTCTTGGACTAATGCACCCCTATTATGTAGCACGCCCGTATCTCTCATATGAGAAGAACGGCTGGTGTAGCGTTGTGTTATAGTAGACTAGATGTTTAAGGAAAAAAAGGAAAGGGGGAATAAATCACATGTGCTCCTGAAAAGTTTGTAAGTGTTGTTAAAGTAGTTACTTAGGGGTGATGCTATGTGAGTAAAGAGTTTGGGGTGATTAGAAAAATGGTTGAATGGGACGATAGGAATTTGGTAGGTGAGTGTTGGAGATCCGCGGTAAAGATCCAGCAGTAATCAGTGTCAAAAACTTGGGTACCTTCCCGGTGATGATTTTTTCGTTGTTTATTCTGCTTTTGTACTAATTTAAATGAGACTTTCTGTCAAACCGGATCTCTCTGTGCATTAGTATTGTCCCCATTTGCAAGTTGTTCTGACAAGAAAATAACAAAAAAGGTGACCAACGCTGTATGTTCTCTTAAGGTAGGATCATCGGATAAAATGGTCTTACAGAAAAATTACCATAATTTAGTCCAAACTTGACTATGGTAAGGATTGAACTTTCCTCCTCTTATTTTTGCAGTTTCGAGACAGTGCAATTTGTTTTAGTGTTTTTACTTATTTTTTAAAAATTCCCTAATTTTTTCATTAAACATTTTTTCCCAGTCTAAAGTCCCAGTGGAAGGTGCTTTTAAACTGAAACTCCAGGGATATGTGTATAAACAAAATACCTAAATTCTCGCGTTGGCTTTTTTAAATCAAGTGTTTAATTTTTTAGAAAAATGATTTTAGGGAAAAATAATTTAGGGAAATTAAAAACACCTGTAATTTCAAATAGAAACACTCAATCTGCAAAATCTAACGTGAGAATTTTCTAAATTTGATTTCTTTCATATGACACCTTATTCATCACCAATGGTGTTGTAGTTCCTTCTAGGAAAAATTCTGAAAAGTGGAAACTTCAGTATTTCTAGAAATAATCAGCCAAAAAGGTGTTGTTGAGACCACCCGTTCTTTGTTTTTGACGAAATACAGAAAAATTAAAAATTCTATGGATATTTGATATTTCTCTAACCATAAAAACAAACACCAATCCTATAACTCATCAATTACTTGAGAAAGAAATGAAATAAAATGTGTAGTTTTTCACGAAATTGCCCTATTTTGGTCCATTTTCTATACTGTCAAAATCAGTCCCTGTACAAAGTCTATGGGAATTTGAAAATGCATTATGTGACCTACCTCCAAAATGCCCTTTTGGAAAAAATTAAAATTTTGCACACATGTTTCTTCACCAATACCAACATTTCATGAGAATTTCAACGAGATCTGGGCACGAAGCCGTAGCCGATGATCCAACCTTAATATAGCAAGTGAACAGGCCAAGAATTGCAATTTGTTATTTATGTGAAGTGCTCACGAAATGTAATTGTTTTCTTTTCTTTTTTCTTTCAGTATGTGTGCAAGGACTTGCGTAAAGACTTTGTTATAGACAACATTTGGCCTGGTGTGCAGGCAACGCCCTCTATGAAGACCGCTATTCTGTTTGGGGACTCCTGGCGCAGGCCGACCATTGTTAGAGGCAATGATTGAAGGTGGTTTCAAAGAAGAAGGGGCACAATTTATAAGCGCATGGAGCAACTGGAAAGGTAGGTAAAACTAACTCTGTAGAGAATATAGGAGTCCAGTGTAAATTTGACCCCGTATTCAGGGAGGAGGGGGTCACTTAACTTCAGGTAGGGATCATTTGGGGGGCTTTGTGAACCATCAGTATTGTCTAAGGAACTGAAATTTTTAGAAATGTGCAGGCTTTGGCAAATAGCTATAAAATTTGTTTAAAATCTATTATTTGGGCAATTTTGCCCCTCACCCCTCCCCGAATTTCACTTCCCCTGTCCCCCCCATTTTCACTTCCCCCCCTTTCACTTCCCCCTCTGTTCCCCATTTCACTTCCCCCTTTTCCCTCCCCCATTTCACCTCCCCCCTGTTTCCCTCCCCCTTTCACTTCTCTCCCCTGTTCCCCCCTCCCATTTCACTTCTCCCTGTTCCCCCCCCCCCTTTCACTCCATCCCTGCCCCCCCAGAAAAGAAGTCTTGCACCAACCACGAAAATATGACCGGCCTTGTATTAGTGGCTGCACAGATTCATACTCACTTCAGGCAGTGCACCCTTTGTCTGTTATTTCTGTGGATAATTTTAAAAATGTTGTAGTTGGCCTAACACCAGAGGAAAAGTCTGCTCTCCCACCTTTTACTGGGCTGACTATAACTGTCATCACTCCGCGTGTGAAATGAGGAAACAAAGGAAGGGATGGAGAAAGAAGGAAGGAAGAGGGATAGAGGTTGGATATCTTTTGAGATTTTTTACTTAATTCCTCTTTGATTCTTTTACAGGGAAATGACCAAATTCGTATGGAATTGGCATGCATTGCGCTACACCCACAAATCCAGGTAAGTAAATAAAACAAAATGTATATTTTTGTCCCGCCCGAACGATTTCGGACGGGCGACTATGAAATTCGTCAGCGTCCGTTCGTCCCTCCCGTTCGTCCGTCCGTCTGTCCGTCAGTCCTTGATAAAAATGTTAACCCATGTTGAACAAGATTTATCTGGAGTTCCTGTAAGGCGACAATGATTCAACTGGTGGAAAAAGCGGGTTGATGAAGTTTCTGACCTGATAAGATTTTGGGTGTAAAAAATGCTAATTAAGTATCATATTTGAATAATATTGCAAAATGTTCCTGCAAGGCCTTTGTAACAAGTTTTCTGGAGTTCTGTAATGCGTTAATGATGTACCGTGGGGAGTAACGGGCTGAAGAGTTCCACCTAATTAGATTTGGGCATATTTCGGGCAATTGAGTAGGCCAAATGAGCTAATTAAATATGCAAAAATCAGCGTAATTGCTATATTTTTCACAAACGGTAACAACAATCGGAATCTCAAATTCCTGCCCTGCATGAAAGAATATCATGGGGCACAATCTTTTTTTGCAATATTATTTGTGATATATTTTTTTTTTTTTTAAAAATTCTAATTAAATATGCATAATTGGCTGTATCTCTGAAACAGTACGTCGGATAGGCAAAATTTCGCTACATGAGACTAACTGCCATAGGGGAGGGGGTGGGTTTCGGGGTGTTGGGGTTTGGGGAGGGGGGGGGTGTTTGCGGAGTTTGGGAGGGGGTGTTGTGTTGCAGGGTGTTGGGGGATTGTTTGAATGCAGTGTGTGTTGGGGAAGGCGTGGGGTTGCATGTTATTGGGAGGGCTTGCATTGCTGTTGGTATGGGGGTAGGTGTTTGCTGGTGTTGGGAGGGGGGTAGGGTGTTCAGGTGGTTTGGGGAGGGGAGTGGCGTGTTGGGAAGGGGAGGCGTGTTTTACAGGGGTATTGGGGTGGGGTGGAGTGGGGGTTGCGGGGGGTTGGAGGGGTTGAGGGGTGTTTAAGGCGGGGTGGGGGTGTTTGCAGGGTGGGTGGGGTTTTGGGATGGGGGTTGGGTGTTGCGCGGTGTGGGGGAGTTTGGTGGCTGTTTGGGGAATGGGATGGGTGTTTTGGTGTTTGGGGAGGGGGTGGGGTTTTGCGTGGTATTGGGGAGGGGGTGGGGTGTTGTAGTGCATTTACCTCGGTAGTGCTCGCCGACATCGGCTGGGACATATTTTACGCATCGCGTAAATTACGAGTTTCCGCCTTTGTGTATAATTTTTTTGTTTGGGGGGGTGCAGCGATATTCGGAAGGACCACTTGGCTTCTCTTGCCATGTTGTCTGTCTGGACGTATGTTTCTTGTCAACCCAAAGGAAACGTCTCATCTCAAGCTGATGCAATGATGATTTATATGAAACTGGTGTGTGGGTAGAACCATACACACCTTTTTTGACATTTCGTCTGCCCTCAAGTACCCCTCAATTTGCATCTTGTTATGATTGGCTAATACAAAAAAAGGCAGCCCACGCTTAACATGTTTTATTATCTTAATATAGCTAGCAAGCGTGCAAGCCAAGAACCATGAAATTCTAATTCTAGCCCAATATGTTGATCGAAACAAACTGACCAAACAAGAGTTAATGAGGTTATGGAGGAAGCGTGGCCTAGCGGTAGGGTGCTTGCCTGTGGCGCAAATTTAACCAAAATCTCAGGTTCGAATCCCGTGGTCACTTGCCTGAGTTTTATTCAGGTGCACAAGTCTGAATTTAATCTGGATACGAGCTATTGATTAAATACAGAATACCACTCTCCTCCACAGTTCAATTGGAATTGGGCCATGAATCAGGAAAGCATCCCTTCCTTCGAGGAGACGTTAAGGCGTCGGTCCCGTGTACCAGAGAGTCACACTGTACATGTACATCGCAGTCAGTGTCGAATACGAGTAGGGTGTAAACCCCGACTGTTCCTAATCTCCCCCAGTCTCAAAGTGGGCCATGTTAGGAGCGTCCGTATCATGGATACACGCGGCCCTTGATCAGCTTACTCATTTGAATAAATCCTGACAACCACCATAAGCCCTTACTTTTTGTCTGTGCCATACATATGGCATAGACAAATTGAGAGGTATGAAATTTATGTACAGGTAATAATTGGGACTTTTTACATAATCACGTTAACAGCACTGACAGTGTGGGTCTTTTGGTGAAATGGTAAGATGTGTCTTGTGTTAGTACATCCTCCCAAAGCAAGGGGGTTAAAATTTTTCTGGTGGTTTTGATGCAGAATTTCTCCAAATTTGTCATTTTCACAGCAAACATTTGGTAATTTGCATATGTAAAATATCTAATGGCCCCATCCCCTAAAAATCACAATCACAGGACTATTGGTTGGTACTTGGGGTATATCTTACATGAATACACCACCCCCCCCTATGGACTTTTGACACAGGGACGGAAGGTGATAGAAACAAGGTAGTGGTGGTGCAGTTGTGGTCTTGTTGTGAATAGTTTATCATTCTAGGTATTTTGATAACAGTATGTCAGTGTAAATCCCCTCATAATTAATGATTAGCGAAGTCTTTATTACCAGAAAGAAAATGAACTTTGGAATTCATTTAATTTATATTTAGAAGTTTGTTTTTCTCATTTATGATAAATTAAGCGGCAGCCCAGGAAGTCAACCCCACAATGCACAAGTGTATGTTTGGTTTGACATTAATATACATCTGGCGAAATCTATCCTTGTATACTCAATAATTCCAATTACAATTGATAAAATTGTATCTGCCAGGGCCCATTAGTCACCTACTATCAATATGATACTCCCGGAGGTATTTTCGGAACGTATTCTGTTCTGTGGGCTGCCACATGTACGTTAATTTTTGTATACTTGTCACAAATAGCAATACAATATTATCTATTGCTAATTCCTAATCATTGATATTGTAGGTCAATGAGATGCAGTACATCATTGATAATGCAATACATCACCTGAAATGTCACCTTGTCCCTCCAAAAAATGCAACACTTTGTGGCAGGCGCCATAAGTTTTGAACAAATTCACATGACTACTTATTCGTTGTTGTAAGGTACGATGGGAATGTTAGCTAATTAGCCCTGAAATTCACTAAAGTAGAGTCCAATCTTTTTTAAGATATGACCGCAGAAACCAAGTAACCTGCAGGACCCATTTCACCAATTGAGGCGCTATTCACTACAAAACGGCCCTTGTATTTTTTGCGCTCAGAACCACCATATGAATCTCTAAATTCAACCACCATTTTCTTTTTTAAGACATATTTGCAACAGATGTTCACATTATGATGTTTCCATTGTAATAACAGCTAAAACATGCGTTTTCTAACACAACTATAAGAATCGAATTAAGATGTATATTCAGAGAACCACAACGCTTCGTATTGTAAAGAACAACAAACTCTTCAATGTGCATAAGATAGCAATTGGATTAGAGCTAATCATTATAATCTTTTGTGATGGGAAACGCCAGAATTAATCTTAACCCAACCTTAATGACAGAATGAAATACTGATAATGTTATTAATTTTGTGTGAAACAAGGATTTACTTTCAAAGTTGAGACTGTAACATTATTTTCAGGTACCAGCAAGTTGCATCCCAACGCACATCTATCAATTTATGTAATGTGGAGTTGACTATGACGTAGTCATAGTTTTATATCGTCTTGAAACATATTTTATCACCCAATAAATTAATATTTTATCATTATCGTTAAGTAATAATTATGTAATGCAGTCATTTGACCCCGTAAAAGTTGTTTCTGCCAGAAATTTGGGCACGTAAATATTGATTGCAATCAATATTGTATTTTTGATTCTTGGGTGGGGGGGGGTTTTACTTCTTTGTCATCGTGTGGTTACCAGCTCCTCATTTTTGTAAAATGGATTCTGTGGGGCGGTTTTACTTGATTGTTGGGGTCGTATCTTAAAACTCTTGACTCTAAACCGTTCTTGAACTTGCCAGGGATATTAGCCAACAGTCCCCTCTTACCTCACAACAAAAAATAGTATTCACATGCTTTTGTTCAAAACGTATGGTCGCCGCCTGCCACCAAGTGTTGCGTTTTTTTTGGGGACACACGGTACCATCATTGACAGTTCCGGCAAGGTCAGACCCAAGTTACTATTTTTCACAGCGAAAATTGTTGGACAGGGTCATTTTACATGGGCTGTCACAAATACAATAGCCAAACTACCTTGCTTATTGTCCACATTCCCTGAACTGACTGCACGAAAACAATCAGGTCCATGTTATAGTATGAGATTCAAAAAAATTCCCCACGATGCAGTAAATGCAATGTTATACATTTTCCGAGTGCTTCGCTTTCTTAAAACAGATATAGTAATAAATACGTACACAGACTTTTTTGGAGCTCACACTTCAATTAATGATTTGGGATGCTTTAAAAATTGTGAGATGTATCACTTCAAGACCTACGCTTTACAAAACTTAAAATTCAGCGCTTTTAATTTGTTGTTTTTAAAACCCCTAAACACCCTTTCATGTCATATTAGACCAACTAGGCAGTTGACATTCCACCACAACAATAATACATATTTAAAAATGATTCAGGTATTTTTGACCTCAAATCAAGACATTTTCCAGAGCTGGTTTTTTCCACCAGCTAATGAGGTCACAGCGATTCCATGCATTGCCTTCTCGTGTAAAAGAAAATAACGCATGCTGGCGTGACCTCCTGATTTGACTGTTGAGGTGTTATTACATAAATGAGATGTGCAATACTCATTTAGATGTTGTACATCACTGAGATATTGTACATCATTGAGACATTGTATATCACCGATATGTACGTCATGAGTTGTTGCACCATGGGATTGAACTATATACATGGTGTCAGATGATCTAGCAGAATGTTACTGTCTCAGAAAACTTAACGTTTTTAATGTCAATATTGAGATCTCACTTCGTTTTTACAACTCGGTGATTGAAAGTGTGTGGAGATACTGATGATGTGCTGGGGTGGTAGTGTCACAATAAGCGACAAGACAGAATTAACAGAATCGTGAACGAGGGTAGAAAGGATGTAGGGGGCGGCGCGGCCGGACTTAACTCTAGATACGGGATCTTCTGAGTAAGAAGTGGGCTGATGGTGATGGATGAATCATTAGTCATCCGATCAGATCGCTTGCTGTGTCATCTGATTCCTAGGTCCGGCCGGATTCTTCTACTCGTGCTTTGACAGAACCGTTCATTTCCTCCTTTGTTTGTACCTCGGGCTATTAAGCTTCCTAATTTCTAGGCATCAGCGGGGGGAGCATTACATGTCGTACTTTTACAGAAAATTATTTTTTTTGTATCTTTTACAATTCTCCTTTATGTATCGGTGTTTTATTTTAATATGTGTCTTTGAGCTTTCTCATGTGCTAAATTTCCATTTATTGGATTAAGAAAGTTTACTTGAACTTGACTCTTGTTAAATCTCATTGAGGTGTGGTACATCATGGAGAGTTGTACATCGTTGAAATGTACGTCACTGAGATGTCGTAACCTCATTGAGATTTTGTACATCATTTATATGTTGTAATGGTTGTTTAGAGCATTCAAGGTTTTTTTTTCTTTTAATCTTTTTTAATGTTAAGGGATTTAGCCGGGAACTGTAGTGAAAGAGTTTGTGCTTCTGGTAAATGTGAATTTTTACTTTTTTGCACACCAGTACTTATAGGCCTGGTAATAAAATTGATGGAATCACTTGTCCAACCCCGCCTTAATGGACCCCAGCTGGGTTTCAAGGTTATACAGGGGTTTAAATGTAAAATGTTTCTGATGTGTGAGAAAAGCACCCCTGTGTTTGTCTTGTTATAAGGATTCCAAAAAGGTATGTTTACAAACTATCTTGGCTTAACTCATTTCAAATTTTAAGGGTAAAAACTGTAAAACATAGTGAAAAGTCAATTTTGGTTGTGTACGTGGGTCAGAAGTTAAAAGTTGCTTTGTGGCAGGTAATATGTGGTTCAAAATTGGTTTCCCCCTCTAGCTTAAAGGATTGAATAAGTAATCGTTTGCCTTATCTGTTAGCTTTACGTTATCCCAACAAATAGGTCCAGGTCATAAGAATCCAATATAGGCTGCCATATAGCTTTTTGACTTTATGTTTATCCTTCCGCCCATCAAAGAGGATGGAAGACTCTTAATTTTAGTGGCTGGTGTCGCTTGGAGGTCGGTCCCGCCACATTGTTTTTCCATGTTCCAAAATTACCTTTGTTCGCATTACACTGACTCTTCGGCTAATTGCGATGTACGGGCGGCTCTCAAAGTTCGGAATAATTGGGCTGTTTTAGTTCCCCTGAGAATGCCCGGAGCAACCACTGTTTTAAACTTTGGTTCGATTTACTTGCAACACTGACTTAGCAATTGGTGACACCACAGGGCACGCATGGGTGATTGCACCCAAACTTGTTTGTTCTGCTGCTGCCATCCAATGCATCTCCACATGCTATGCCATCTCATACGTCCTCGGACATATCAGAGCTGGTTGCTGTGTGACCATTGCATTATGGGGCCTTTGTTTGTTCCTTTGCTGTCAGCCTTTGGTAATATTCGTAACGTGAACTCCAAACTGAGTGTGTGAAGAGTGAAATTGTTTACGGGTCGGCTGTCATGTTACTAAGCTCCAGATACTGTTGATCTTGTTCCCGTGGTTGAATTTTGGAATGTCAACAAATAACGGATTACATTATCGATTATGCTTTGTAACGAGTTCAAGGATTCGTGGACCCATAATTGTTTTTAGGTAGCCTACTCTGTTTTTGTGTTGAGCTTTTGAAATTGAAGCACGGATTTGTCAGGTACGGATATCGGATTTTGCTTCATAATGCTCTTAGTTTATGAAGTTTAATATAGCATGTGTAGTGTGTGCACTGCCCGTAGGCCAAGGCAAGGCCATGCCCATGACTCGGCCCATCAGCCAGCAGGCGCCCGCACACTGCGAGGTTGGCGCACAACCCGAACCCGTAGACGGTTTTTACGGCGTGTAAACATCGAATGAGGTGGGGAAATATCGCCGTTTTTTTTTTTTTTTTTCTTTTTTTTTTCGTCACTTAAAATCACTACCTACTCTGCTTTAATATTACATCATTTTACACTAAATATAAATCTTTTTTTGGTCTCTGAGGGTTCTTTTTAGTGAAAAGTAATGAAAAAGATGCACTTTCGGAAGATTTTGGAAAGGGCAAATTTTTGCAGCAAACGTTTCAAAACGAGCCTAGAAATCGGTACTAGTTTTAACCTTTTAGAGTTGAGGGACCTAGTTTACCATGCTTGTGTGTATTTCCACAATGATTCCTACGTAAATTGTTAAATTTTAGAATAGAAATGATGCAAACGTCAAAACCCAGCAACCCAGGAAGGACGATTAACAAAACTCCATAACAGATACCATCGCCATTCTCACAGTCAAGGGGTCCCCACCGGGTCAGGCACATAGGACGGCTTGCCGAATAGAGGCAATATGATTGGGTAATCGTTCAATCACCAAGGCCCTGTTCCATTCTCGGGTCGTGTGCAAGGGGGGGGGTGCTCATTCTCTTGTTATTCTTTCTTGATTTTTTCTGTGTATCTGTGAGTGTATCTGGTGGTCAAAATGTTAACGGGCCGGGTGGGGGGTGTTGGGGGGAGGGGGGGTGTGGTTTTTTGGGATGGGGGTGGGGTGTTGGGGAGGGTGTGGGTGTTGGGGAGGGGGTGGGCTGTTGGGATGGGGTGGATGTTTGGGGAGGGGGATGGCTGTTGGGCGTCAGGGGTGGGTCTTTTTTTTATGGTGGGTGAAGTTTAGGGAAGGTGGGGAGGTGGGTGGTTTGTTGGTGTGGGTTGGGTGGTTGGGGAAGGGGGCCAGGTTTTGGGGAGTGGGATTTATTGGGTGGGGGAGGTGGGTGTCGTCGGGAGGGGTGCTCGGGGAGTGCTGTGTTGGGGAGGGGAAGGGGTATCGGGGTAAGGGCGTATCAGGCTGGTTATTGGGAGGGGAAGGGTGTATATGGGATGGTGGGATTGTGGGTGGGGGACCGTCATGCCCATCCTTTGGTGACCTTGATGACCTCATGTTACCTATGTGACGCGTCATTGACCTGGTGACATGTGAACCTGTTGACCTCATGTGACCTGGGGTGCACCTGAATGTGACCTTGGTGACCTAATGTTACCTGGGTGCCTCATTTGGACCTCAATGACCTCAGGTGACCCTATTGACCCTGTTGAACCTTCATTTGACCCTCGTGTTGACCTGGGTACCTATGTGACCTTGGTGACCTCATGTGCCAGGTGCCTCATGTGACCTTGGTGAACCTCATGTGACCTTGGTGACCTCATGTGACTCATGGTGACCGCAGTGTGAACTGGTGGACCTCATTGACCTTGGTGACCCCTCATGTGACCTTGGTGACCTCATCTGACCATGGTGACCTCAATGTGACCTTGGTGACCTTTGGTGACCTCATGTTACCTCATGTGACCTTAATGACCCTCAGGTGACCTCGGGTGACCTTGGTGACCTCATGTGACCTTTGCCCCATTAACAAAATCATGACGGCAGACCGACCCTCGTCAGTCCAAAGACCTGCAATGGTATTTTGTAAAACTATAAAAACCTGCAAACAAAATGCTACAAATTAACAGAAAAGAACTGGTCCAGGACTCATCCGGTAATGCACAGATTGACATTTAGTGAACCCACTTGACATTGACTTCTTGCTAGTGACCCCATGTGCTCTTTGACCTCAAATGACCTTTGATCCATTTTTGATAAAATCAATACTTTCCACAAATAACACCTATATTATCCTTTCCTGCATTGATGCTTGTGACCACACAGAAAACCTAAAAGAACTGGGACGGGATGGGATTCATGGAGTATACACAGATTGACCGCAATGGCCCGCTACCTGACCTTGACCCCATTTGTTTTGAAATTTGGATACATTTCTCCAAATAAAGTTGTATAGCTATCAAACTTGCTAAAAAGAACCACGGTCCCAAGGCCCCATGACATAATCAATTGACCTCTAACTTAACATCTGCATTAACCTTTGACCCATTTTGTCAATCTATAAAACAACTTCTACAAATAAAATGCTGTGACAACCTAATTTAAAGACAAACCCCTGGTTCAGGACTTTTGGAGGTCTGCCACAGATGAACTCGTCTGACCCTATGTGACCTTTAACAATAATCTTCTGCAAATAGTCTTAGAATCATCAAACTGCCATAAGAACTACTGGCACAAGACCCATGGGTTTATAAAGTTCTATTGATCTCTAATGAGCTTATGTAAACCCAGCCTATTTTTGAAAAAAAACTCTGTAAAACACTCTTTCTAAAAAAGAGCAAAAATCACCAAACTTGCACCAAAAACTGCTTCATCCAGTACAAACCCCCCAATAATCCCACAACCATCCCACTACACACCCAATCCACGACCACCATGATGGGCGGAAACTTGTGGTTAGTGATCCACGTTTAGTCTTATGCTTGTTGTATTTTTAATAAAAATATGTGAAAACTGACTTTGGAAATTCTTTACCGTGTGTGACTTGTTACCGCGACGGTATCTTTGCTCCGCTTGGCGGTCCCGGTCTTAACCGCTGTCTCCTTTGTTTTTCTTTGTTGCGGTTTTCGTTCGACACGACCAGCGCCCCATCTGGCTCCTTCACCAACCCCGCCCCTGACCCTCTTTCTTCTCCGTGCGTTCATTACGGGTCTGCTTCCGCTGTCGCTCCGTTGGGTGCTCGTTTTGTGCGGTGGCATGTCAGTTTTCGATCTCGTTCGCCATTGAACTGTTCCTCCCTGTCTATGTTTTCGCTAAGGGAAAGGGGGGGTGGTGGTTCGGCGCCCCGGTCCTAGGTTCTTCCATGGCGGCCCCGCTGCTTTGGAGCACCTAAAGATGTGATAGACTTTCGGCTACTTCATGGCGTGTTTAGTAGGGCGTTTCTCCTCGTCCCTCGGGGTTCCGCCCTTCTACCTCGCTACCACCGTGAACACCGGCCGCTGCGTCGCCTGGTCTAGCCCTAGGGGGCTGCTCCGGTGCCGTCTACGCGTCTGCTCTGGCCTTGTTCCCTCGGGATTTTGGCGGCTGCAGACATCCCGGTATAACAGCCCTCAGTTGCTCCTAGCGTGCTAGTTGGGGTTGGTGGCGCCTCCGCTCGGGGGGTTGATGATATCCCCTCTGCCCGCGCTGGCTGCCTGATTTAGGGCCTCGTTGCTTTTATCGGTTCCGGCTACCGTGGTCTGCTCTGCCCTTTCCCTAGTGACTTGGGCGGCTGGCAGTCCGTCCGTTATCGGTGTTTGGTATGGTGACGGCCCGGGTTTTCTCGTGTCCGATCCATCGCCAGTAACGACAGCCCGGCGCATCGTGTTTTTAGGAGTCCTCGGACTCGGCGACCGCGCTGCCGTGGTCCTGGTCTCGGGGCTTGATTCGTCAAGCCCGGAGGTGGTTTCCTTGGCGCTATGGGGGCCGCCGAGGTGTCGTTTTCTCACTTTCCCTCCCCCCCCCTGTTCCTTCCCCCCCCGCATGGCTAGCCTCTAGCCACCGTTGTCCCAATCTGGCTCGTGCGCTGCATCTTGCTTCACCAGCCCTTCACAGGCTAGGTGAAGCGCGCGGCGCTTCGCCAAGTTGGTCCCCGCTCACGCGCGGTACCGTGCTCCAGGTTGCTTTGGTGCGGTTCGTCCCGCGCTAGTCCCGCTACGGTTCAGCCGTTACGGCCATCCCCCCTCATGGCTAGCCCTGCTAGACCCGCGGGGTTAATCTGGCATCGTGCTGCATGCTTCATCACCCAGGCCTTCACGGGCTATTAGTGGAGGGGGCGCTCAGCGCTTTGCCAGGTTTGGCCCCCCGCAAGACAACGCGTGTTCCGTTTTGAAGTGGCCTGTTTTACTGGGTCGTTTTCTTCCTGGCGCTAGTTCCGCGCTACGGTTCAGGCCGTTACTGCACCACCCCGCAATTGCTACGCCTCCCTAGCCCCCGGGGTTATACTGGCTCGGCGCATGCTTCACCAGGCTTCACTGGATCTTGTGGTCGCGTACACGTTTCGTAGGTTTGCGCCCCCGCACACGCGGTGTTCGCGTTTCAGGGGGTTCCTGTCGGTTTTCGTCCGTCTCTAGTTCCAAGCTAACGGTCCAGCCGGTTTTCGGCACAAACCCCGGCATGGCTAGCTGCCTTAGCCCCGCGGTTTAAATCTGCTTCGTGCTGCATGCTTTACCAGGCCCTCACGGGCGAGGGGGGGCGCGGCGGCGCTTCGCCAGTGCCCCCGCAACGCGGTGTCCTTGTTGCGGTTTGGTGCGGTTTCGTCCTCGCAGTCTCCCGCTACGGTTTCCGCCGCCGTACTGTACACCCCGGGGTGTTTCCGTTCTGGCGCCTCGGGGTAGCCTTCGGGCTTGCCTCCACGGGGGCTCATTCAGCTGCAGCATGCCCGTTCCAGGTGCGCTGCGTGCCCTGCGTAGCCTATGGTTCGCTATAAAGCTCTCTCCGCGGGTGTCACGCTCGTGGCTCCGGACTTTAGAAGGGCTTTCTCCCCCGCCTTCGGGCGTTGGATACTCCTCCCCCCTTTTAATTCGCGTCCACCTCTCAGGGTGATTGGCTTTGGGTTGATTGGATACCATTCAATCGTCTATGCCGCGTCTCCTCCCGTAGTGGCGTGGTTGCATGGTGGGGGCCGTTACCTCCGTCAATCGGCCGTTGATTTCCTGGCTTAACCACAGCATCTGGCTCCTCTTACGGGGGCTTCTGCTCGTGTGTTGTTTGTCCGCCTTCCCTGGTATTTTGACGTTCAACTCCTCTCGCGCCAACGCGACCCTTCCTCGCCTGCGGGGATGTCGCTCCTGCCTGCCTAGGGGCTGTTGCCCTGCTGCCTTTGGTGTACTTAACCTGCCCCCCTTCGTGGTTTTGATGCCCTGTGCCTATGCTGGTCTGGTGTGGGCGTGCCCCTCCAGGGCTTCACGTGTTGGGCCGGCCCATGCCGGGTAGGGGCTTTATTTGGGTCCAGTTCTCCCTTGGCCTTTCACCCTGTATGGGGAATCTGATCTTTGCGCCTTGACTGCTCTCCTGCCCTCCGTCCTCACTTTTGTGCGGGCCCGAAACTCGGGCGGTACATGCCGCGCTGTGCCCCCCTCCGGGACCTATCCGCTCTTTGCCGGTCTCGTTTGCTTTTGTCAATTCAGATCTGACGCTGATGCCCTCTGAGTCCTCTTGGGGCTTGCTCCCACCAGTGATGCCCCGCCCCTCTTGTCTCCTGTTTGTCCTGCTCGCTGGTGGTTTGGCTCGGTGGCCTAACCTTACCTGTGCTCCAAGGCCTTACTCCTAGCCCGAGTTCTTTCGACTCGCCTGGACACTGCCTACTGTTTGGTCGGTGCTTGACCGTGAACCCTTTCTCCTCTCCCGTTTGTTCTGAGTAGGGGCTGGATTTGCAGTTCCTGCACATTCCCTCGTCGGCCTTGTTCCGGTCCTATCGTTGGGGCTCGTTCCGGGCCTAGCGTTGGGGGCTCTCCGGGCCTAGCGCGGTTCCCGGGCTTCAGGCCCCGGGTGTGCTCCCGATTCGTCGGGGTCTGTCTTAGAGGGTTCCCCCCTCCTTCCCAGCTGTTTTTCAAGGCTTCCGTGTTGCGATCGCTTCACTTGCGGGTTTTCCTTGCCACTCCTTCTGTTCCACTGAACTGTGCTGCCTAGTGGGATCCCCGCGTCGGGGTATGCCCTTGTTTGGTGGGTTCACCGAACTCGCCTTCATTGCGGCTTTCTCTTTTCCTGGCATTCGGCTTGGTCTTGTCTTCCGCCGTGTGCGACTGGCTCTTGTGCTTCTTTTATCCAAACAACCTTAGAACCCTCGGGGTCCTGGGGCACGTTCGGATTGCTCTGGCTCCTGTCTTTCGACCTGGAGCTCTTGACATGGTGGTCTGCCCCGCGTTGCCTCCGCCACGACTTCCTTCCCCCTTCCGACTTCTGTCTGTTAGGGGACTTGCCGTTCCCCCGGGTGGAAATGTCTCTGGGGCGTATCCCCCCGTTGTGAGTCATTCTTCCATGTCGGACATCCTCGAGTTGGTTGCCGAGTTGGTTACTGTACTCACTCCCTTTTCTCGGGCGTGGTTGCTCCTGCTTTTCCTTTTTCGGTATGCTCTCACCCCGTTTCGGTTTTGCACCTCTCCCAGTGGTCAATCCACTCAGCTCTTCACTTTCCTCTCCTCGGGAGATCTTGTGTCTAAGCCGCTGTGCTGTCCGCGTACCTCTTCTCGGTGGCACCTTTATCCGTAGCCGGAATTCGGCTACGCGGCTACTTGGTTGCCTCCTCGATACCGATCGATTCTCTTCGATCCAGAAGTTCCGCATGTTAGGTTCATTCTGTTCCTTCTACGACTTGTCACCTGCTCTCTGCAGACAGTCGCCACACTGGTTTGGCTTCTGCTTCTGCGGGCTTCCCCGGCTGTTAGTGGAAGCTGCCGATATAGACTCGTGTTCCGCATCTCGGGGCTCGACTCGTGTTCTGCAGAGCTAACCTCTGGGTTCTCCCATCTGGTAGACTTCTCGGTGGTTTCCCACTTTGTCCTACTTTTGGGGCAGGTTTGACCGCTGGCCCGATCTGGGGGATGCTATTTTTATTCTAGCATTTGACTGCTCTTCGGTTGCCGGTCTGATGGCCGGCGCTTCTCGGGCCGTGTATTGCGGAGTTCTGGCCTCGTTCCTTTCTAAAATTTTCCCTTCTTTCTTCTCTTCCCTCGGTGGTTCTGTCTACCTCCGACTCGAGGCCTGAATCGTCCATCCCTCTCCTGGCTGTGACAGCATGAGGTGGGACTTTTCGCGTAGTTTGAGGCTTTGCTAGCTGTCTCCGAGGTCCGTTGGTTGGATCTGTTTTCGTCGACTACTCAGCCTCCCCACATTACGGTTGTTTTGGTTCGTCCTTTCGTACCTTTGCCTCGTTCCATTGACTCCTGTAAGGCGGCTGTTTCCTGACCCGAAGCTCAGCTCCCTCTTGGGATCCGAGTTTTTCAGCGAGTCTCTTGGCGAATCCCCCCAATTCCTTTGGGTGCGGCGTCAGCTCTATCCTCGCCTTTACTCCTTTCGGTCCCCTTTCCCCCCCCTTCCGTTTCTCTTCTCCCCGGCTGAATTAACTCGGAGAATTCCTTCTCCTTGTAGCTTCTCCCTCCGGGTCTGTTGGACTTATCACTCAGCCCTCCACGGGGCGGGGGGCCTTTTTTTTTTGCCTTCATTTCAGTCTCTCCTCAACCTTTATCTCGCCCGGTTCCTCTCCCTTTGGGTTTCAGTTGTGGTGTTCGGATCGGTCCCCCTCTCTATGGTGGGCCCGCTCCTGGTTTTTTTTTGGGTAGGCTTCTTTGCCCGCGTCTTTACGCGGGTCCGCCTTGCCCTTCATCTGTTTCCCTCCCGGATCCTCATTTGTTTGCAAGGCTGGGAGGCCTTGTTTATATCCTCCTTTGCGCGGGGTGTTCTTGCCCTTTTTCTAGGGCCTACGTCGCATCCCCGTCTCCTCAGAGTCCTTCCTCGCGCCTATTCCTAGGCTTGGGTTGTTCTCTGCGGGATTCTCGGCGCTGGCTCTTCTCCAAAAAACGTTGGGCTAGGTCAATTTAAACAATTATAAGTCTGAAGGTCCTGTTTACTCACACCTTGGTGTACCCACTGGCTAGGTGGGTTATTGGGTTCTTGACTTTTGGAATCGAGATTCCATGTGTTTGGCTCTGGCATTTTTTGATTCAACCTTTGACTGCTTCCTAGCCCTATCGCCTCTCTCTGAGAGACATGTTCCACCTCCGACTAAGTGAGCTAGTCTGGTGTTGACTGAAAATGATCATTCACCGGTGTTAAATGCATATGTTTTCCCGTTTCAGTCAACCTGTGTAAAGGAAATCAGTTCAGTTGTAATGTTATCACAAACACATTTATGTGTTTTATAATCATAATAACTTAAGAAGCCTGATTTCCTTTCCACTGTTTACTTCCCCGCTCCAGGCCAGACCCGCCCCACAGCATGATTGGATGGTGTGCGTCCTGTGGGCTATGTGGGCGGGCTGGAACGGATTGGGGGAATAGTCATGGTCGAAAAGGTTGTGACCTGGGGTCCCTGGTCGAGTCCATTTTCCTCTTTTAGGGGGGCTAAAATGGTAATTGTTTGGGGCATTTCACTTCTCAGAAGAAATCAATCTGTTTCAGTCAACATTGGCGTAAAGGAATCAGTTCAGTGTAATGATTTATAAAACATAATGTTTTTTGAATATTAGCGACAGCGTCATGTCCCTTTAATGAACCGTGAAACAAATCTTTAAAAAAAAGATTATAATAGGGATTAAATCTGTCATGAGCTTAATTTTGATCAAAATGCAAAATTTGACTTTGTCCCGATTCAAGGGTTAACTTCCTTGAATCCTAGCAAGAGATTGTCTTATTCTCCTTTGTGTGTTTCAGGTGTGCTTGAAGAATAGAAAAAAGAAGCATTAGACTGTCCTTATTAGTTTTCCCTGGCAACAGGAGACAAAAGAAGTAGTCACTCTGACTGGAGAAGCAATATCACAATAGAACTACAAACAGGTAACTTAGTTCCAGACTACCTTTATCAGGCTGGTCTCGCTAAGAACCGACAAACTTGCTTTTATTTTTCCACACTGTATTATAGTTATTTGCATTATTTTTCCAATTATTATGAACATTTGTTTTCAAGGTTTTAAATAGTGCTTTAATCATTAAGAGCTACCTGTCTAAAGAAAGATTAAATAATAATAAAAAAAGTAATACTGGTCACTGTCTGTGGCTGCTTGTGTACAACTGACTGTATCCAGGATCCTGCTATCCTAGATATAACACCACCACACACCTTTGTGGTCAATGCAGTGTTTGCTACCAGAGCGGATGATACCTTGCTTATCTTGCTTTGTGTTTTAATCTTCCCTGTAAAACTCCTATAAATTTTTTTTTTTTTTCGCAAAAATGCAAGAAAAAGCCTGACAGATTGAACGAGGCGCTCTGCCTGAGTTGGAACTTATTGAACTTGCTATTGAACACGGACCATGATTCAGTGAAATTGGGGCCCGCCAATTAGGAGTGTTTACATAGAGTGACTATCTCTCCATTTTTTGTTTTTATGGAGGGAATATGCTCCACTCCTTGCTAATACTAATAACTTCTGTAACTTCTGCCTATGACTTGATATTATTTGTATCAGACATGTTAACCAACCATGAAGGAGTTGTAGAGTGCCGTGAACAGCTAATTCCAGACATGTACACAGTGGAGCTTTACGCAGGTCTCGAAGAGTAAACGTTAATATGCGTATTTCGGAGTTATATCAACTGGTATGAGCATAGAGATCAATGCTGCATCAAAGTTCTGCACGCACAGTCATTGGATATCTTGTCAAAAAATTATGAAAAGTCAGCTTTTTAGAAGTTGGATCATGACATCATAAAATTCTAAGTGGACTTATCAAAATAGAGATGTATTTTATAAGGGCTAAATAAAAGAAAAAGTTTCATCTCAATTTGTCACGCCACACCTTACTAAAAACTAACCATGACCCGAGTTTTTTTTTTCGTACAATTTCTTTTAGTGAGACCAACTTTTTTCCTCTTGAAAAGTATTTTCAACCAGCTTACCTAAAAATGCTTGTAGATATCTTTTCAATCTATGATGATAAAACTGGTGTGGTTAAATATATATCGGAAATGTTTTTTTTTTGCAAAAAAAAAAAAAAAAAAAGATTTAGGAAGTTCAGGTCATATACAGGCAATCATTAAGAGATTTTTTACTGAGAGCGAATGCAAAATAAGTAGTTAAGAAAGAAATCCCTCAAACATCTGCCTTTCCATACCGTAAAAAAAAAATCATTTTTATTAATCTTTTCGTGGAGGTGGCAAAAAACACACACACACACACACTCTTGAAAAAATTGTCCTGATCTATTTGTACCAGTAGAAATTATGTATTAAATTTTTCAGAAAACTCTGTACAGGCGC
This sequence comes from Ophioderma brevispina, assembly GCA_023653785.1. NCBI lineage: Eukaryota > Metazoa > Echinodermata > Ophiuroidea > Amphilepidida > Ophiodermatidae > Ophioderma > Ophioderma brevispina. The sequence goes on along the minus strand of JAMKCH010031361.1, from coordinate 18,250 downwards.
TCCATAAGGGTGTATAGCCAACAACTTGGCCTAGCAATTTGAGAAACTGGTAGAAAAAATGGAAATAACACAAACAAAAAATAATAAGAATACAAATGACTTCTAGTTAGCCATTAGGCCAATTGGCCCAGAATGAAAAAATTCCCGGAAAATTACACATGTTCTGTAGTGATACCTTGATTAGGAATTCTGGAATTTTTTTGCCACTTAAAGTATTAACAAGACGCGTCATGGCATAACCTTCAGATTGCCTCCGCCCCCGGCCCAACACCACTTACAGTTGACCACAAAATTGAGGATAAAAGTTCCAAAGTGAATCAAATTTTAGCTGCATTTGTACATCTACAATTTTGCCAGGTTCCAAGGATTAACAGCAGTTTGCCTCTTATACTACTATACTCGCACCAGATTGGCTTGTTACATGGCACACGCATGCATCGCTTGCTGCCTGCATCGTCCTCCTGGTGCGCCGTTTTTGTGGCATGCCAGCATACGTCGGCAACATGTACCAGGAATTATGGCCCGCGACTAGATATGGGCTTATTCGACAACTATAAGGCGATTTACTGTTGAGTGCATTCCTGTGGCTGAAAGAAGAATTAATAACCAATTCCTAAATTATACTGTACTTATCCTAGTATAGTCCCACCTGTTTAACCTAAAAATTAAGCATTGAATTAAAGGGGTGTGGATTATAATGGATCTCCACCCCACATGAACACACAAGGTACAGCATATCAGCCTTTCAGAAATTTCAGATAAACCAAGAACCTGTGATAATAATATATTGACTTTTATCAAGCGCCATTCCTACCAGATCACGGCACTGTTGCCGTATTATTATTATTGCTGCCGTCAGGAAAGCCGTCACATCATTTCGCTTCACCTGGTCCGCCGCTGCCAATCGCACAATCACAATCAGCAATCTTATGATTGTCTATTCCCCATAGATGAATTGTTGCAATGAACCTATTTTGTTAAGAAGACAAAACAGTAATGAATTATAACAAAACTGTATGTAATCTATGCCTTCCAGCAAAAAACTTATAGTTGGATTATAATAGGATTTTAATTCTTCAGATTCTTTCAAAACTGGGGGTGGATTAGAATCGAGCCTGGGACTAAACTCTGGTCAGTATGGTAATTGTTTGCCTAATCTATTTCAACTGTAGGTTGATGTTGTGCATATACCTCTCTCGATAACACTACTCCGCTCTTTCATTTGTTTTGTGGCTACCGAAACACCATTACAGGGATCTTTCCGGTGAATTAAAGGAGACCCTGGGTTCGATTCCCGATGGGTTTTGTTCTTCTATTTCCTCGTCGATTCCATTACTTCCGGCCACATGGTACTCTGTGTGTCAGTATGGAAGAGGAAAGAAAGTTCCAAAAATATTACCCCCAGCCTGATGAGGGTGGGGGTTCACCAAGGTGAACTTTGACTGTAAAGGGTCATGGTGAACTGGAACTATCAGGTCATGCTCGCCAGTGTATTGGGCAACATTTGCCCCTTTATATCGTCACAAGGCCAAATACTGGCTAATATAATAAATAGCAATTGAATTTGTAATCTGACATTTAATGTGTAGCAATTGGGGTTCTGAAAGAAGTAATTCGGAATGTTTTTAAGATGTACAAAAAGTTAATCGACTACTTAAGAGTATCGTGAATAGTTTAATACATATGCTAGGGTTTTATTGGTTCTTTGAAGTATGCTGGAGTGAAAAGATATTCTCATGGAAATATGGAGCTAGTTTTAAAAATAAGTTTAAAAATGTATTGTAACTGTAAGTTAAGATCACTCTCAGTAATTTTTTTTCTTCTGGCAATACTTAAATAAAAAAACATGCCACATTTTGACTTATATGGTTTTTACCGTAAAGGGAAATAGCAGATGGTGTTATTGGCCATCCCACAGGCATCATTTTAGGAATTTCACCTACTCAGGTCATGTGATCCCATATAATCATATTCAGGAACACATAAAACTCTTGATGTCTCACTCCTTTTTAGCCACAATAGTGCTGGTACTTGAAGGAATTTTATTCAATGATTCATGAAATGTTTTGTGGTCTCCTTTCAACTTCATAGGACAATTTAATCGTAAGTACTGAACTCTGGTTTAGTACAGTCCAAGTGAGTACAATTATAGGCACATTGCCAATGCATTATGGGAGTGGTTCAAACACCTCTGGGGTTATAAGTAACCCTGTACAATCTTTTGCAAGCCCATTTGATACACCATTGTTCTCATGTGTAAAACTCTTAGGCCCGTAGTCCAGAAACTTTGAAAAAAAAATTTTAGCGAAACGCAATTTTGCCTAAAATCGGCGCGTAATTTAAATTGCATTTAAGCATAATGCGTTTAAATATTTTTAACCATTTGTCTTACTTCAACAGAAAAAAAACTTTAACACAAGTAACACTCGTTGTTTATTTAAAGACTCTAACTTGAGTGTATAAATGGCCCTATTGTGTTTTAAAATGGTTGAGCGCACAAAGTGTATCATGCTTTCCGTAGCGTTTTAAAGCTGCTACATGAACTGGACGAGAATATGCCAACCATTTTCTGTTGTCAAACTGGAAAGTGCAATGAGCCGTGCACTTTACGAAAACACACCCTAAACACTCGTAACCTAGGCCCCGTACTAGTTATAAAAAATTTCGAATACGCATTTGCAAAGTTAAAATTACGTTAACTTTTAAACGCCGTTTTCTGCATTGCGGTTACTTAAGCGATACGTTTATCTCACATATAAACATTCGCTTAGCTTAAATTGCGCTAAACACACCTTTTTGGAATACGGTCCTAATCTCTAATCGGGGACAGAATTCACAAGTTTGTTTTTAACTGGTAATTAATGCCTCCAAATTGGCTCGCAAGGCATTGGAATGCCATCAGTAGGAGCCCTTAATTAGAATGTTTTGTAAATGTTCACTTTAGGGGACAAAATTCACATTTGTCTGTATTATCACGGAAATAAAAGTAGTCGATGTACAGATGTATTCTTTTTAATTTGTTAAAGGTGCAATTAGAGTTTTTGAACCACCCAAATAATGCATGCCTTGTCATATTTTACTAATATCTTATAGATTAGACACCATAGATTTCTTACCTGTTATTTGGGTATAGAATGTCTTAAGAGAAAAAGGTGATTTTGATTTGCTTATATTTTCCATATAAAACACTGACTGAATTTCCACATATTTGCTCCTATACAAATTAAAAATTCACATTTTTGTGCCAAAGAACATTTCTCAGCTTAATCCTTTCAGATGGGTATATTTTTGATGGAAAGCTTTACATCAGGCAAAACAGTACTTTTGCTTTTTTTTGAGTGACACCTGATATGTGAAATCCTTGTTGCAAACCTTTATTGTTAAGGTATTGATCGCTGATACTGGAATAAGTTTTGGACTGAGATGAATGTGTATAATAGGGAGGTAGAACAAGTGGCAGCACAGGGGGTGGCATGTGGGGTATTACCCCCCCCCCCCCCCCCCCCCCCCCCCGCCAGAACCAAAATGAAATTATTTTGGCAAAAAGCAGCAATTTGGGTCAAAATCAACCAAATTTGGTCAAAATTATCAATTTTGGTCAATTGGTTAAAATATCTAAATTTTTGATATTTCCCCCCCTAGAATTTCACTCCGCTTCTCCCCCCTCCATTTCAGTTTTATAGATTCCAAGTTGTGACCAAAATTACACTTAAACCCTAATACTAGAGAGGAGGGTTTTTTCTATCCCTTTGTTGTCAATTTGTGATGTTTTTAATTTGGATGGCTGGTAGATAATGGTCTTTGGCACATTCCGAATCCTAATTTGGGAATTCCATTGGAACACTTTTTAATAATTGCATTTTGCAGTACTTTATGCTTTCACATGTTAAACCTGTAAATACATATTTTTCTGTAACAATACTAACTGCCACTCCTATTTTCTACTGCATGGTTATGATCATGATGTTGTAAAAATGATATCTTTTGTCTGTTATTTTACTTTGTGTCTTCACACAACACCCTAAACAGTAACAACTTTTGAAACTTTAACTGGATACAGGAACTGCCTCTTGTGTAGAGATATTTAGGGGGAAGTTGATTTACCAAGGAATAAGCTGATCGAAGATGATTCATCATCCCTAGTGGACAAGAACAAAAAGAGAAATGGCGGTCAACCTTTGTTTTATACATCTTACATAACTCTTACACACACTCCTTCCTACCAACCTCCATAATGTACCTGATATTGACTGGGCGTCAACCTTTGTTTTACCATCTTACTAACTCTAACACAAACTCCTTCCTTACCAAACTCTATAATGTATACTTGATATGACTATTACCAGCACCCCCCCCCCCCATGCGTTGTGTGGTGTCCCTGATGATACCACATCAATGCAAGTATGCATGCGTATCATAGTATTAACGTGGCTGCTGAAATTTAACGAAAAACCGCAGTGAACCAGTGGCTTACATTAATGTGATGTAATGTTTTTTTTACATAAAGTTAACAGATTACAGTAAGGTGGAGAAATATCAACCAATGACCAAGGCCCCGACAAAAACATCAAAATGAGATAGTAAAGGTGACATTTTTTATTGTATTTGAGTCTTGCCATTTTGGTTTTGAGATGTGTTCATCTGTTTGAGTGATGGAGCTAAAGTCTTGTATATACACCCGCATCCAATGAAATGAATCCAGCCAAACTTTATGCCTTTATACCACCCATGCAGGTCAGCAATGTACGTCATTTCTATCATATGTTCAACACCTTTGTAACCAGACCAATTTACAACCTTAGCCCAGGCCCGCAGCAATTGGAAGAAGCTTGTAGTCGCCCTGCTCTGCAGCTGAACATTGATGATGATGGTGTCATCAGGTCAGGAAGTTGGTAATCAGGTCAAATTATGTACATTATAGTTCTTCCACACACATAACCTCTTTAAGACAATGCATTCCTGTAGTATTATGAATGAAAATTCAATATGTGTATATTCGTCCTCAAAAACTGTCCTTTTACCTGTACTTGTTACATTGATGCAAACATTTAATGTCAGGAATTAAATGCCTAATCATGATATTTCTGCTATAATTTTATATTCTATGTTCCCAGTGGGTGCACTTGCAAAACAGTAAGAGAGGTTCTTTGGGCCATAGAGGGTTTTAAGAGACATTAGAACTTCATGTAGAACTTATAATGGTACCCTCAATTTTAGCGATTTTTAGTCAAACTGAGGTTTTGCATATTTGTATTGCTCTTACATATAACTTTACCCACCCCACCTTACATAACGGCCACTTGAAACTCTGAAATATACATTAACGCTCGTTTCACTGTTGTCCACGTAAACACAGTCCCCTGTGGTCTAGTGGTAATGTCACACCTAGAAGCGAGATTGCCGGTTCGAACTGTTATTTTTTTGTCTTTATTTATTAATGTCTCGTCAGTTTTCTCAGAGCCTCCTTATAAAAATTTAAAATTTGCTGCTTTGCCTGGTCCCATTTAAACGTGTACTTCGACAATTTACAGCTGTAATCATGAGCGCATGATGTGGCGTATGATGCTACGCATGTAAAATTGGCTTGTGTAATGTGATGACATTGACATATTTTGTGCTAATACCCTGTGTATAGTGTACACACGTTGACAAGTTTTTTCAGACTCCACATCTTGGAAATTTTTAAATGTGCTCATAGCATATTCTGACAATCAGAAAGGCCTTAACTCAAAACTACTGCTTTTGGAATGTGCTGTTTAATATTTTCTACTAAGCAATCTATTCATTACTCAATGTAACATCTCATAAAGCTCATATATGGTACTGTAAAGAACATTAATATAACTTTAGTAAACAAGAACATTTTCAATCCCTTGAACAGCAGAATTAAAGAAATTCTTTATAATCTTTAAGTGCTGAGTTACGTCCTTTCGACGGTAACTGCAAAAACGTATGATGATGATGTTACATTTTCAATCACATGCCTATGAATGATGCCATTAGTTAATCAGAATGTTTTATGTCATGGCATCCCTTTTTGGAAGTTTTTAACAGAAAAACATCACTATAGTGGGGATAGGGAAGCTAAAAAGCTGTTTGCAATTATGGAAATTGTGCAAGCTATGAAGCCTTAACTCATTGTTTGGCCAAGTACAGTTACCATCGAAAGGTCGTAACTCAGAGTTAAGGCTTTCTGTTAGTAAACAAGTGTGCCCCATTGATATGTGGTGAATTGGTTATTGTTGCTTTATAGGCAACATGAAGTAGCTTGAGTTTAGGCTTCATGGTTTCAGAATCTGTAGGTGTTTTACGATTTTTTTGGTACCAACACCTTCAACACCAAAAGTGAGTTAACGTCCTTCCTGTTTGTCCAAACCCTCGATATGTGATAATGTTTTGGAGAAAAACATGATTGTCATGTGTATTGTTGTTGCTACAGTATTTTAATATTATGAAAAAGATGTGTTATACGATATACATCTGAATCTGATGTACAACTGGTTTGCCATTGATAGGGGGTAACAATCACTCTCAATACCGATACATGGGTTCAGATACTGAGTAATATATTGTCATTGAGTCATGCAAGGTCGTAATTGCAATAGCTGCCTTTGATACATCTGTTGCTGCCATGGTATAAGGATGAATTTCAGTTGTCTTTCCTTGAGTCAATGCTTCTGAAATGGTTCTTCAGGCAACATAGTCCCCCTGAAGAACCATTTCAAGACCACTGACCAAAGACTTGGCATATAGTGTTTGGGGACAGTAGTTCTTACAATGGCAGCTATTGCATGTAAAACCTTTTTGCACTCACAAGTGATATGTAACTAGTCTTTCCCTCAAGATGGTAAACAATTAAAAAATCACTAGCCTCAACCCTAATTGAAACCCAGGACCCTCACTTTCTAGAGCGTGCCTCAACCGTCTTAACTCTCAGCATGATGGCATTGGAGCTGGTGTTGATATGTTTGCCTATGACTCCAAGTTTTTGTCAATTCCCTATTATCTCGCAACAAGCATGATGGAGGAATCATGCAGAATATTTGAACCAGAGACCCCATAGATGAAATACCTTAAGCTCCATTGCCATAAAATCTTGTGAGCTTAAATGGTAGAGTGCCTGATATACAATAAGAGGTCCCAAGTTTGATTCTCATCCAGCTTGAGGCACTTATGTTCCCATTGTTTGGCTATCTTGAGGGAGAGAGATTTGGTGTCTTCACCATGATGCCTTTTGAGTACTTGATGTTTATTGTTTACACACACACATTCCAAAGACAGTATACTTGGAGGAGCATCTGTTGTAGTAGAATGCTTTGGTGAAATGTTCAATGCATTTGCTAGAAATATAGACCGCATGAATTGAAGCATTGCACAATTTGACAGTTAAATTCTGATATTTAGCTGACTTATATACCGGTATTCAATATGACATCAGCCACAGACATGTTGGTGGACAAGATGCATACATTGGTGGACAAGATGCATACATTAGCTGTCAATCAATCCATGTTAGGCAATTGCACAGGGATCATTGACAGGTTTGGGAATGTATTGTAGTATGAATGCGTACTAATCTTGTCCACCAACATGGCTGGCTATTGAATACGGTCTATAAGCATAGATAGTGAACATAAAAGTTAATCTCTGTTTAAAATGTTTTATCGAGTTGTTCTCCTGCATAGAAAGAGGAGTGGGCTCTTTTCTGTCAATGCCAAATTCAACACTCAATACTAAAAGGCTGTACTTCTACCAAAGGCCGAATATTTACCAGCCAAGCATCCATTTAGTGTAATTTCTATAGGATTTGAACAATTCTTTCTACACTATCTATAGGCTGAGACTTCACTGGCTGGCAAAACCGACAAAGGTCATTCTTTGACCTTTCGTACGTGCGTGTAGCATGTTGGCGCACTGGCCCGATGATTGACCTATTAGTGCTGTGTTGTATTTTGCTGACGTGCACACAGGTTATTTTAGTCTGTGTTGTGTCCCTTCTGTTTAAAAAGACAAGGTTGAAAATTGGACACACAAGCACACTGAAATAAAGGCACAAATAAGAATACATACACATATATATACAACACCCTTTTTCTCTATGCGAAGACATTGAAAACATGCTTCAACTAACACACTCTTTGTTATATTATCAATTGCACTTGCAGTGAACACCTTTTCACCGTGATACATGTGTGTTTCTCAGTCCGTTCATTAGTCTACTGAAAGGCTATTCTATTTCCTGCTTTACCCCCACAAATCCGGATTTTTTTTTAGAATTGAAGCCCTTTTTGCACTTCACCACAATAGTTCTATTTTTCATTGCCATTTAATTTAGAGATAACAACACATCCGTGTGTGCGTTTCTAACAAAATAGAACATCACTTTTAGAAGGCATTTCAAAATTTTCCAAAATTCCTCATTTGAACTTGGTCAAAATTCATTTTAGTTAAAATGCTTGCCAGATTCAATTTTTATCAGCCAAGATGTCCATTGCATCTACTTGACTAATAGATTTTAAAAAAGTGTTTATTTGCCACCCTTAGTCATTGAGCCAAATCTGAACATAACACTGCATGCAGTAGTACACCTACACACACACCACCACACCAGTATAACATAAATAAGGTCAACTGAATGGACTTGGGAATTGATATAAGAAATAAGTTAGCTTTGGTTGCAGTAATTTTTTAAGAACACATTTTTATTTTTATAAATCATCTTCGCATTTATTGTATGCCACCGTCATTTTGAGCGGGAGCTAATATTATTTAATTAAACACTAGTTAATGTATTTATGTTGGTGGAATTATACTTGATAATTAGGTGGGAAGGAAGGGTACAGTAGGTATGGTGCTTGACCGCAGGTTGAGGTAGACTAGGGTTAGGTTAAGCTACCAGTGTTTACAGGTTAGGTGGAGGGTGGTTTAAACTAGGGTGTAGGTTAAAGGTAAGCAGCGATAATGCGAGGAAATAAACAAAAGTGTTAAATGCATTTTTTAGCTTATAAATGATCAGTATAAATACTTTATGAGAGGAACAAAAACCCCAAATAGTGAAAAATGAAGGATTGGAGGAAAATTTTGCCATACGGTCTCCCGCAAATAGACATCACACCAAGATGAGGTCTAAAAATCTACTAAAAACAGCTATAGTTAGGGACAGAAGAGCGACAATTGGCGTTGTCAAGGTGTCCAATCCACGCTGCGGACTGTCAGTGGTTTTGAATGTGTAGTGTGGGCGGGGATGTTAAAACAAAATACGATTGAAAATTCAAAACAGCCGCCATTTTGAGCGGAGGGGTTTTCGACGCACGGACACAATAATTCACTAAGTAATACTTTTGTTTTCATAAGCTTTAAAGGTTCACAGAATATTCTCATGTCGACATTTGTTTGCACCGTCAAATTACGGTCAACCGCAATGGTCGCTTATTCTGTCCCGACTATAATTGTGGTTTACACCAGTATAAACCAAAGAATCAATAATAGTTGTCTTTGATGTGGTCAAAATGTACAGATCATGGTGCACAAGATGACGCTTAAAATGTGGGAATTTATGCTTATAATTCGGAATTTTGATATGCATGTATAGAAATTTAATTGCAGAATCGCCGAACACAACACACCACAGTACTGCCTTGTTTTCAATACACGGATTTCAAGACAACCAATCTAGTGAGTCACAAAAATACCAAAATATGAATTTGATGAATTTTTTTTGTTTGTTTCAGATTCATCAATCACTGTTATCCCTTTAAGATAATCCATTAAATTAGGATTATGGATTTGAGATGGAGACACAAGGTTTCATTTTATGTGGGGCGGTGAAAAATTCCATGGGTTCGAGCTTCTGGGTCGGCTTCTTCTGTTTGGTCTCGTGGGTGTTTTGGAACGGTGGTGATTTGGCTCTTTTCGACCTGTGCCACTGCAAGAGCACTTAGGGGCCCCTCTCTCTTGACGGAGCGGGGGGGGGGTGTGCGGTACTTCAGGGCTATTTAATTCCCCTTCTCCCGCTCAAATTATAATCAATAATATTTATATTCGAATCGGCATAAAAATGCATTCCTGATTTCCAACCATGCTCCACAATTTATGGAAATAATTGTTGAACGATTTTTTGGTACAACTGTTTCCCTCCTCCTCGTTTCCTCCTCCCCCCCGTCCATGTTAATGAGGTATCATTAATATATTCTTGCCAAATTCCCCTAACATTGTGAGGGTTTGGGGGGGAAGGATTGGTTTAAGGGGATTTGTTTGGCTTTCATTTGAATGGGGCTTTTATGTTGAAACTCCTAGATAGGGGTCCTGTGCCCAAACTCAGTCGTAATCTATGTGCATACCAGGGGCAGGGGGCGTCTGGGCGTCCTGGGGAGCCGCCCCCCTGTTTTCAATTTAGGGAAATAGCGGTTTTTTTTTAAATTAAGGAAAATTAGGGTTTTTTTTACCGAAATGTTCATTTTGTACTGTTTCGCCCCCTCCCCCCCCCCCCCCCCATGATGTTTTCCTTCGCCCTCCTATGATTGGGTTGCCCTGGCGCCGCCCCTGGTGCAATGATTGCCCAATTTGGTTCAAACACTGTGTACTGGTATGAAAAGTGTCTAGTTATGTAGGACTAACGCATGGTTTAGTATACATGTAGGTTACCACGCGAGTTGGGAATGGGCCCCCGTTGAGCAATGTAGGCACTTCTTTATTTCCTTGATTGTACCTTGGGTAAGATTGGCTTTTAGAGGCCACATGATGGGGTAATGATTTATTGATTTCACATGACTGTAAATAGACTATTCTTTCTACTTTTTATCCTTTTCTCGATGAATTTATTAAGACAACTCACGCATTATTATAATCGTATGGAATAAATAAATAATTGGCCTGTCTTGAAGGACCTTTCAAGCCCGAAGTGGAGGTTCTCAGATTTGATATGGTTAAGAGGCGTCTGGTTGAAGACTCAACCCTTACCATTTTAAGGGTCATTTTTGGGTAGACATTTCATATAGAAGTTCCATTGATGCAATGAGGTATTGCCATTCAAGCGCTACTGCACAATTGTCATACGCGCATGAACGGAATCAATTGTAATACCTCATTTGCATCCATTGGGACTTCTATATGAAACATCACCCATTTTTGTAGAAAAGGGGGTACCCTTTATCAGGATTTTGCTCCAATATATATCCCTTTTTTTCCAAATTTTCGAGGTTGTTCATAATTAACATTTGTGTTTAGTTCTGATCACACTCTTGTGCAATTAACTCTGTACAATCCAACCTGGCATACATGTTGTCATGTCACAAAACAACTTTCTGTAATTTAGCCAGACATTTTTTCCCTCTTTTCATAAAGTGGTTTACTAGGAATTTGTTGTTTTATATCCACTTAAAATTATACATTAAATACTGCATTAGTGGTAATAGAAATGAGTTGAAATTCTACTACAGTATTCTCCTGAAATAATAAATTAACCCTAGGGTAAATGTAAGCATTGATTGGATGTTGCCAAATCATGAAATGTTAGTTAATTGTTTGTAGCTTGAGAAGCAATAAATTATGACACATAGTGATTATATGATATATTTCAGACATGTTTATTTTTGTTTGTAAATGTAAGCTGCTATATCAGTTGCATCTCATTAACTCTGATATTTTGGTCGTGATCAATTTTTTGAAAACTTGTTTTATTTTTTAAACTCCATGAAATTAGTGTAGCAGTTAGGTGGGTGGATCATCGCTATGGCATGGAATATTGGTATTGGTAAAAGAACATCTGTGGCCAAATTGAATTTTTTTTCCAAAAACTTTTTATTTTTTTTATTTTTTTTCCTTATTTTACAAATTCCCATATACTTAGTCAAGGGACTGATTTTGGCATATGAAAATGACCAAAATGGGGCCATTTTGTGAAAACTACGCGTTTATTTCAATTCTTTCTCAAGTAATTGATGAGTTATAAGATTTGTATGTTTGTTTTTATGGATTAGAGATATCAAATATCCATCGAATTTTCTTATTTTCGGTATGTTATCAATCAAAAACAAATAACAGGTTGTCGGCAACAACACCTTTTTTGCAGCTGAATTTTCTAGAAATACTTAATTGTCCAACTTTGCAGAATTTTTTCTGCCTATAAGGAACTACCTACCACTCACTTGGTGATAAGGTGTCATATGAAGGGAAATCAAATTTAGAAAATTCCACGTTAGATTTTGCAATTGAGTGTTTCTATTTGAATTGCCGTGTTTTTAATTTTCCCTAAATTATTTTTTCCCTAAAATATTTTTCTAAAAAAAGATAACACTTTGATTTAACAAAGCCACCATGAGAATTTAGGTATTTTGTTAACACCAAAAAAAAAAAAATCAATATCCCTGTAGTTTTCAGCTTAAAGTCACCTTCCATTTAGGCTGGGAAAAATTATTTAATGAAAAAATTAGGGAATTTTTTTAAAAATAAATTGAAAACCTTAAAACAAATCGCACTGTCCTCGAAACTGCACAAATAGTGAGTAAAGTTCAATCCATACCCTAGTCAAGTTTGGACTACATTGATGTAGGGAATTTGATTTTATGTCATTTTTTTCTGTAAGACCATATTTAATCCGATGATCCTACGTAAACCATCACTGATTCCACATCATTTCCACTCTGAAAGTTAAATCATCAGATCTGCTTATTTTTCGGTGCAATACTCACAATGTCCTTTGCCTGTACCAGTAGTTGTCAAATAATAGTTACATGGGACTCATATTTCTTGTTATTTCTACAATCTCAACCAGGTAAAAGGAATTACTTTGGAAATCAACCTTATCTGTTGGCGAATTTGTAAAAAATGCGAGTCCAGATATTTGAAAAAGTTTAATTTTGTTTGTAAAATTTATTTTCATTCAAAGAAATGTATAATGTTTTTTAAAGATGTGTGACCCCATCAACAACCTCCCTATCAAAATTGAGACTTGTGTCAATAAAAGTTTTATATTTTCTTCATTACCCCAGAAAATGTTGTAGACAGAGGTTTTGGTGATATGCTGAATTTTGATTGGTGTAAAATGGATGAGCGTTTTGTCGATTTGATCACCCACCCTTAAAGAGACCCTGACACATTTGAAATAGTGCCGCCCTCAAGATTTTCAAAATCGATATTTTTGCCATGGTGTAAAGCTTTATATATTAAACATAGCCCTCACCTGAAAGTCTAATTAAATCAATCAGCATCCTTATGGGTAACAGAGGAGGTTATAATTAATGTCGCCTGCGACATTAATTCATCAGACGGCGGAAATGGCTTTTAAACACAAGAAAACGCACACGGTATGCTATGTTTCCCATGGAGCACTCTGTTGACTAGTCCTGTGACCTTTGTGGTTTACACATTTGTTTGGATTAAGTTTTCCATAACTTAAAAGTTAGCCTACAAATTACCTGGATGTTTTACCTCTTATTAACGTCTCTATCTGTTTTGAGTATGTAGTTTTTATGTGTAAAATGTATCTCTATTTTCTCAATGGCCTAGACTATAATATGAGAGCAATGAAGAAATTTCCATATTTTGTGAAAATGTTGCCAGTGCCGCTTTAAAGGGATTTTACTTTCAATAGTACTACCAAACCTCAAGATCAGATAGTATAATGTTTCAAAAGAAATGAGAAATTTAGCTTTAATGTTAATACATTCATAATGTCACAGGGTCATGTTCTACCATTTGAGGATAAAACCAATGTTTGTGTATACAAGTGTTCTATAAGGCACTGATCTTGTAAGGATCGCGTAGTCCATGCGGAATTTCAAAACTTGCATGATATGAGGGATGGAATTGTTATTTGGTAATTTGTACAATGTATGTATGATTCGTGATACTTGAGATTATTCGTAGTTATTGTGAAGAAAAGAGCAGATTAACATTACTCAAAACTTGTCACAAATCCTGAGGAAATCCAAAATATAGGTTTTTTACCCTAGATGGTGTATGTGAGTCCATCCACAATCCACCGGTTTTTGGTAAATTTCACTTCAAAATGATCATGTGATCTTACAAAGATCTATTCTTAACACATGAAACATAACTTTTTAACACTGCATTTAGCCCACAAGGGCTGTACGCAGGAATTTTTTGCAGGTAGGCGCCAGAAATCCAATTTCAGACGTCGCCATTGGTTTAACACAAAGGTGAATCTTGACGCAAAATTCTGAATTTTTTTTAATATTGTCCTAAGGAAATATTTTTCTTTTCCAACTCCACTGGAAGGGTTATTTCTGAATTTTTTTTGTATGAATACGAACGAAGAGAGGTCCGTATGTGGGTCATGGGACCACCCATGTGACCGATCCACATCAAAGAACCCAAAATGGTTTGTGGTTTGCACTCCGATTTTGCTGTGTTTCTTTTACATTTTTGGTGAGTTCTAAAAAAAGTTATATGAATTGAGGGTTTCTTGGCCACCACCGTCCCGTGATGTTTTGCTTGTCAAATGTGATGCTGTGTGGTTCCTAAACTTCTTGAAACATTTTGTATCCCTAAGAACGATGTGTGTTAAGTACAGGTCCGGTATAGGGCTTCTTGCAATGCTTTTGTGGGATTGATTCATAAATCCCTCTGCCTCTTGCATAAGTCGTAGAAACGGTTTGTGCTTATAGTGCCCTAGGCTTCATAAGTGGTCAAGAAACCTTTCTTTACACAACTAAAGAGTCTTTAAGGTGTGCTACTAGTCAACAACCCCCCCCACTCTTGCTCCATCAAATTTGAATTATGAAGTATCACAAGAAAGTTCATATTTGTTCATTTCCCAGTGAAATTTTTGGCTTGAGACCTGTTGTTCTTTTTCTTTGTTATGAACAAATACTGTTTCGCCAAATGTGGTTATACTTCCATTGGGTGTACCCAGACCAGGAGGGCACCTCACCTTTAACTTTTGCATTGCATAACTTTGATCAGTGAGAGAGACTATTTAAATACCATTCAGGATTTTCAACCTGGGACCATCCAAATATTGTATTTTACACATCTACACTACAGAAATGGCATACTTCATACTGTGTAAATATGTATTTTAAAGCCTTTCATGTTTCAATTTTTGTAGCAAATTTACAAATGTTCAGTACTGCCATTGTCTAGTGACCTGTTAATTGCATGTGTAAATGTTTACTGTATTTTATTTATTGTATAATAGATACAAGTGTAATAAATAGTCACAAGTGATGAATTCGTTGGTGTCACCAATCCCTAGAAAAAGCTGTCTACCTTAATGCAATTTGATTGGTACTTTCTGAGTAAAAGCAATATATTTCTTGGCTTTTTGTTTACTTGCCTTTGTGTCTTCCTGCCTTAAGGCCGGAAGCCCGGCAGGAAGACACATAGGGAGGGATCACTTTGTCCAACTTTGTTATGTCTGTTGTTGATTGTCTGTTGTCGTGAAAATGGTAAACATATTGGCATGTATATCCACATACTTTGATTGGATTTACACCAAATTTGGGTCACAGTGCAACATGGCATCCCCCACTTTTGGATGAGGTCAAAGGTCGACATACCAACATCAAAGGTGCATGTGAGGTCAAGTTGTAAGTTATGGCGGAAAATGTAAAATTAACTTCACTTAAAATTGAAGTTCAATTGAAAACTTGAAGTTTTTGTGTCATAGGTGCACATGGGATCCCTCATTTGTTGATGAGGTCAAAGGTCACATACATTTCAAAGGTCATGTGAGGTCAAGTTGTAAGGATCGGTGAAATGTTTCATTTGAACCTAAACTTGGTTATGGAGTTTACGTGCAAACCTCATTTGTTCATGATGTCAAAGGTCCCATATCAAGTGAAATGTCTTGTGAGGCCTATCGTTCACAAACCGCGACGGCAGGCACACAAGCTGTTCATAGGACCAAAAGAATGTAAAATTTTTTATGCATTTGGGTGTGCCCTGCTGACCTGGAGACCCACTATAGCCCATGTGCTGTGCATGTGACACAGATGCATGTTGATCATAACCTGACTGGCTATTCACACCATTTACGCTCCCATAGGATCGTACTGCTGGCACACAGAGCCACCTATTCCGGTTTCCGCATCGCTAATTGCCGGCTTAGTCTTAGACAGGCACTACTCTTTTGACTCCCTAGCAGGCAAGCGCTGTGTTAAAGGCTCTGCGATTAGCTTGAACAAGGAATGAAAATACGGTTTCGCGTTACCTTGGAATCGCGAAATCAACGAATCAGTTGGTCGATTTGATGTTAGAAACTGGTTCCTGACAAAAAGACCATTAGCTCTACAGTTTTTGAGTGCCTTGGGTGTGGCATGACTTGATAGCATCAATCGAGAATTGAGCCAGCTGAAAGGTAAGAAAATTGCTTGTATGGATCATATTTTCACATTTTTTCGTCTTTTTCCAAAAATAAACCATATTATAACTAGTCAGCTAACAGACAATTTAGTTAGGAATTATTGTGTTGCGTAAATCGTTACGATAGGCCAATTATTTTGCGCAATCTCCAGTGTACCGCAATGTACAAAAATACAAATAACGCGATCTGACAGAGTTTCCCACCCTCAGGCCTACGGCGGTCTGGAACGTAAAGTAGACTGTGTCACAGACTCCGAAAAGTATTATCTAAATTAGTATGCGCGAGAGATTAACGTTTTTAGTCCGTCATAGGGAATGCATGCAAAGAAACTAATCTCAAATATATCCGGAAAATACGAAGGGGTTCTAGGACGCACCTTTGCTTATCAGGTGGTCCGTTACTATGTTTGTTTTCAATAGGCATATGTATCGAAATTGGGTTCGGAACCTATAGAAACCTAGCGAGAAAATTGAAAGTTTGTGTAGGGTAATTCGGTGCTCGCAAACACGGACACCTCCCGTGAACACGCAATTCGCTACGGGCCGCATCCCTGTTCCCACAAGCCTTCGTTTTATTTTAGTCTTGAGGATTTTTTTTTTCAAACGATGGTTTCCAATTTACGCTTTCAATTTAGAAGAAACGGAGATATATGTACTTACCGGACTGCCGTACGTTCAGCCGATAATGATTGTGGTTGATAAACTCCCTATGGCAGTGAAGATTTGCCAAGTTTGCCAAGAGTCAACACATGGGCGGCACTGTGTGTCAAGACGACACGTATATAAAATGGTGTGTATTCTAAGAATTCAACCCCCCCTCAATATAGAAGCCCAAAGACTCAATTCAGTTTTGCTTTCAACGGGGTTTTGAATAAATCCAATAATGCATAGTAAGGTGCCTATACAGTACGTACTGAAACACATGTCAGTACTTAGGGATTGAAAAGTGTTCCAAAAGGATAAGAACACCACAACATTTAATAATCATAAAAAGATTCCATACGTATAATGCTTTGTGCAAATAAGGACATTAAAGTCATGTTTTATGTGTTAAGAATAGGAATTTATGTGATCACATGACCACTATGAGGTGAAGGTGAAATCTAAAACTGGTGCATTGTGGGATTGACTCAAAAACCTTGGATTTCAATAGAAGGTAGATGTTAATTCATCTGGAGAATAGTGGTTGATACTTCGTAAAAATCCATTCACAAACCTTGCCCAAAATACACCATTCCTAAACCATTTTGGGGTTGGAAGCCCAAATCGGATCAGTTAATAACCACATCACCTCAGAAAGCATTGAAAACAAATAGTACGATATCAGTGAAACAATATACAAAAGAATCAAAACATAAATCATTCCAAAATGTGTGGGCCTAAAATGGTCGCACTTGGGCGACAGTATTTAAAGGTCCATCGTCCGATCACTAATAGCCTCGTCCCAGAACCTCAGATTTTGCCATAAGTGGTACGAATTTTGGTATCTTAAAGCTATTATTTTTCTCATTTACCATGTGAAATCTTAGAGCCTAAGGATGTTTGGTTTGGAAGTATGAGCGGAACATGTGTTCCTTTGTTCAACCAATATTAACCACAGTACTTCTATGGGGCCTACAAACATGTTTTTAGGCTCTCACAACAAATGCGCGAAAATGTCGTTGCCCAATAACTTGCAAAATGGGGCTTGGGTGTGGTGGAGGGTCATTCTATAAGATGCACTTTTATGGACTTAAATCGGGTCTCCCCATGTAAAAAACTATACAGCTTAAACATCCCAGGCTAGGGTGTTGCCTGTGATACTAAAGCTGGTTTTGAGGCTATTTGCAAAATTCTCCAAAATGCTGTGTACCATGTATGTGCTTCTTAAAGGGAAGATGGCTCACTGATGTAAGTTTAAAGATTTTTATAGTCTGATTGGATT